>JALPQI010017308.1:0-33702 GCA_025490895.1 Thaumatotibia leucotreta
AACTGATAAAACCAAGATTGTGTTCTAAAAGACTGATTATTAAATAATGCAAGTTTATACATTAGTGAACTTTTTTTCTACTGACGAACAGTATACGTAATTATGTGTAACCTATGTTGGACAAGGAAGAAGCTTCAAACAATATGTTTCTCTTTATAGGGATGCTGAGCTAATGAGAGAGAAGCAACGAAAAAAGGAGGAACAAGAAGGTCACCATCAGAAACAAGCTGTAAATTAATATTTCATCTATTCTTATGAACTATTGCAAAGAAATTTTAAGTTTTTTAACGAGCTGAAATGGTTCAAGTGATAATATTACAAGCAATTTAAATAATAAATATGATTTAAATTCTGAGTTCTGAGATAAATCCAATAATACCCACCTTTAAAGAGTTTTTCTTAGTATTTATATTATGTAAGAAACATGGTTCACAAGCTTCTTCACAATACCATTATGATCTGAATAGCATGCTATTTTCCATTGTATCTTAGCATTTATGCAACTATTCATGTTGATTTGACTGAATATGTTTGTATGTATGTATACTACTACTCAAAATACCCCTTTTTTGTACAATAAAGTATTAGATTAAGTACAAACTATATTAGTATTTTATTCAATATTTCATAATTTCCTATTGGCAGGTTTGACATTCAGGTGTCCCTTTAGTAATTTGTGATAATCCTAAGGTTGATTCATTTGTAGTGTTACGTTACATGCCTGAAATTGATGTTAAATTGGCCAATCATGATCAGCAAGCATGTTAAACATTTTGAAGGTAATTTATGATTAACATCAAACTGCGTAACAGGTTTACAAAATGTTAATTTATTCTGCTCACTACACCACGATATTGCGATTGCGTAGATAACCAATATGAAAATTATAACCATATTTCACAACAATCAATAATTCAACATCCACATGTTAGTGGCCACGCCACACCAGTAGGTATGCTTAACACATGATTGGTATGTCAGTATGTCGCCCCGTGATAGATTTTCCATCTTTTACTAACTATAAACTATATGAATAAAAGAGGGATGAATAGTCTTATCTCGCGGAGACATATTGTCGCACTAATCCTGTGCTAAGCCTGCAGATGCAGGTATGCAGCACGCGCGCGTTGTAACACTTGTAACGAATGTGAATGTCATATCACACAAGACTTTCTATTATGACTTTTAAATAAGCTACAACGCGTACCTACGCCACACACATGCACGCGCTGCACACGCGTTTGGTGTGGCCCGGCCTTAACTATGTGCGGCGGCAAGACATCCATTCATTTCCCGTCCTTTCTTGTTAATAAAAGAGGGACGGGTAGTCGAGATATTGTCGCACCAAGCATGTGCTAGGCCTGCTCGTAAATGTTATACCTAATTATGATTGGTTAGATTTAATTATACACATCTGCAAGTAAAAACTAAAGTGACAATGACAACTAGACAGACAGTAATTGTCAATTTGTAACGTTGTTTGTTTGTTAACGTTTATTTGAATAATACTTTATTTTTTAAGTTTTTACTGTTGTAATATGTCTAATCAAGTGAATAATCATACAGATGTGTGTGGAAGCCAACCACAACCAGAAGACTACTGTAAGTATAATTATTTCGTCATTGTCATTACCTGAAAAGGTACAGTACTTTAGATAATACCTTAGCTGCTGTGCATATTAGTTTGGTCATACATCAATCGCCCACACTGCTAATAAACTATATTATATCTACAAACTTCATTGGTAGACCTTATGCCATTTGCAATAAGTTCCAAGAAAGTACAGTTAACAGTGTTGCTGTTTGTACAACCACAGTGACAACCTTCTATACACGCACGTATAGCTTGTACCATTTTTGTTAATGGCTCAAATTGCAGCTATTGTACTCGACAGAAGAGTTGAATACATTTTGTGTAGGGTCTAAGTCACTCGGTTTGGTTAGGTTAGGATTGACTTGTAATATACATTCCCTACGCCCAGCCCCCAATTTCACCACATTGACAAAATTAAATGCTACAATTATAAATTGACTGTTTCACCAATCGGGAGCGTCTATAGGCTACAATTACCGCTTACCATCGGAAGGGCTGTGCGTATGTTTGCCACCAACATAAAATGTAGTGCAGAAACTTAATTAAATCAGTATTAAATAACTACTTTTTTGGAAAGCAAAATTAATTGTAGCGAAATTCCGACATAGCCGAACCTCATGTCAAGATTTAATGACAATTCTGCCCTCATAAGCTAAAAGGCCGTCTTTTGACATTTTGGCGAAATTGACTTTTTGAGATATTCGTAATGTCCAGGAGAAGCCGCATCGACCTATCTGGTCCATTTTCTTCTGGAAGGCTTAGTTCTCGAGATAAATTAGTTAAAAAAGCCGTATACACAGCAATTTTGCAAGAGTTCCTAATCTAAAAGGCGACTTTTGACCTATTTAAAGCTAAAAGGACGTATATGCTAGCTATACATCTTTTTAACCTTTAACAAGAACTTAATATTAGTCACAGTGTCTAGCCTAAAAGAACGTATAAGACAAATACAAAGCAAGAAAGACGTATAACCTTCAATACGTTCTTTTAGGATAGTATCGGTACCATAACATTGGATCTGACTCTAGTCTTAAACATCGTATAATGTTTTATTTGAATTAAAATGTCGTATACGTAATTTTAGCTTAGCATTACTTTACTACTTTTCTTTCACGGCAATAATTTATAAATGCGTATTACTGTTATACGTTCTTTTTAGTCTGTACGGAGTTCGTAATTATTCGATGTATACATGTAAAATGGCCGTAACTATCACAAACTACTTAATAAAGCCGTATATTAGAACTAGTTAATGAAGACGTAATTGGAGTGAGAAAGACAGATGCCCGAAATTTGTGAATTCCGAAGTTTGCAGTAGGCATACAGGTTGTGACGGTCCCTACAAGAGCTGTGGCGGCTTATCGTGCGCTAATTAGTCGACCGAATACCAAGGTATGAAAATATGATTTTCTCAAATATGACATGAAATATTAATACTTTATTATGTTCTTTGTAATACAATGATATATTGATGTTAAGTTCTTTATAATATGCCGTATATTATGGCTGCGAAGTATGAAGTATAAGACGAGACTAGGAGAAGAGGCTGTTAATGGATTTTAGGCAGGCTTAGGCCCGCAAAGCCTGATTTTATACGACATAAATTGTGGCACAGGCTTCATATCATTCAGCTCTTTCAAAAAATATACCTATCCACAAGAGCTGCAACGCTATAATGCAACGTCTAGTTGTTTGGTGCATTATGATATTATATTTTTCATCTTATGTCATTTTCAATAGTTACGGAGTTACACTGGGGAAGGAACATGTGACAATTTCTAACTATGAAGCATGGTTTAGAGGGGATGCAGCTCTATTATTTCGTTGTTTATTGCTTACATTTTTTTCATTGCTCATTTGAGAAAATCACTGTATATTTATATGTCCTATTTTATTTATTTATTTTACCTGCTCTTGTCTTAATATCCTCTTTTTGAAATTATTTTTAAGAAATCAAAGTCGAAGATTTTGTCAAAGTTGAAGTTCAACTATTTAAAAAACTTTGGATCTCACCACCTTGGGTGATCTTATTGTATTACAATAATTTCTGTGAGTTACTCTTAAATCCCAAAACTTTATGAGAAATTTTTCGTTTTGGTTACCAATATTTAATTATTAAGAAAGTTGATATATTAAAGAAATTTAAGCTATTTTTGATGTTCTACTGAATGAGAAATGTAATTATGTTATACTGTTAAGCTTTAAAAGTACTGTGACAAATGCTAACTTGATTGCCTTTGGTACTAATACCTAAATACCTAGGTTCTTAGTTTAAGTAGGTATCTGTCTAAAACCATATACATGTATACAAATCAACGTTGTCACAGATAATTGTGATAAGGAATTAAATGTTCTTGTTTTTAATATTCTACCAAAATAATTTACGTACCTATTCGTACCAAAGACAATTAAAGAAGCATTCATTGTAATAATGTTTATACTTGAGAATAACACAAAACGAGATTCCTAATTTAGTAAATATAAAAAAAAAATTAAAATTCTTACGAGTAACACAAGTTACTATGATTAAAAAAAAGTAACGATTTTAAATAAAATAATTAATTCAAAACATAAGTCTGAGAACAATAATTATATTTGTTTTGTATATTTTTTTTGTCCCTGATTAAAAATGTGTCTTTTGTTTCAAATATTTGTTAGCCTTCGTAATCTACTGGGTAGTGACCCTGCTTACGAAGCTGGAGGTTCCGAGTTGAAATGCCGATGAGGGTATTATTTGTGTATTTATTTATCACAAATATTCATTTCTTGTTCGTAGCGGTAAGCTAATATGAATGTAATACTTAAAGACATGTGTATTTAAGTATTATAATCATATTACCTTTAATCTGTATGTAATAATTGATATACTATTTAGTATATTGTCGCACTTCACAATCCTTAATTGAGCTTATTGTGGGACTATGTCGATTTGTGTAAGATTTTCCACGATATTTGTTTATTATTTATTTAAGATATTTAATAAAAATATGTTACTTCATAACCGTACTTATATTAATTTAACAGCTAAGACTAATCTATAAAGCAGTATATTACATGCCATTGGTATTTATACGTACTTTAAGATTAGCACACGATACGAAAATTTAAAATAAGTATTAATCTTGCTTAAATGCTAACTAAAAAGAACGTATAAGTGCAATATGACATTTTAACTTAAGACTTTTGATAAAAAAGTACATTTTTGCTAAGCTAAAAAGCCGTATGTGACTTTATACGGCTTTTTTGATTAGTAACCATACGTTGACAAGGAAATCCTAAGTTAGAATGCCGTATAACGTGTTTTTACTGCCTTTTAGGTTAGTACGACCTACAGATTTTTAAGCGTAAAACTAAGCTAAAAGTATTTTTGTTAAATAAAAAAAAACTAATGTAATAAAGTACATACGAAAATAGTTTTTTGTACGTTCATATATGTAGCTTCCACATACAAAAGAAAAAAGTGGAAAAAGTTGTTTCATTTCGTAGAAATTACAAAAACAAGGTTTTTCGCGATTATCTCGAAAGTAACTTTTGTCAAAAGACGGCCTTTTAGCTTATGACGGCAGAATTGTACTAAACCTTCCTACAATTGTCACGGGGTTCGGGAAATAAAAAGTAGTTTATTAACGATATAATAACGTTATTAGTAATAATTTTATGTTGGTGGCAAACAAGCCCATGGACCGTCCGATAGTAAGCGGTAGCCGTAGCCTACGGAGGCCTGTGACGTTAGTAACAGTGATATTTTACAATTGTTGTAATTATCGTGAAATAGGCCACAGGAGTATATTAGTACAAGATTTGTCAATAGGTAACATCTCCCTTACTCTTTGCTGTCCATCGGTAGACCTTATAATAGTTATAAGTAATATATCTTTCTTTTCTATAAGTAGGTAAGGTCTACCTACCCTGCAGTTAATGTTGATATCCGTACGCTCATTTTCATCTCTCGCTCGTAGATAAGAGTTAACTCGTGTCGTAGTTTCTAATGTTTACACTAGATGGTGCTATTAAAGCTTATAGTATTTTATTTATGTAAACCATTAGTATAACTTTGACACGATTTTTTTAAACTCGGTAACGACTCGTTTCATAATCCCTGGTTAAAATGTTAAATATATCCTTCAGATAGAACTATCACTATAATTTTCCAGAAAAGGACAGTTAACATTTATATGTGACAGATAATTTAATAATAATATTGTATTCGGGTATGGTAAAACATCCCGTAGACGGCGTAGGCGTAGACAATTGAAAGCCCTACCGTGAACCACGAAAGAAGTGTAGCCTTCCCCGTCACACTTATGTCCGAATTCACGAGTGCGAGAGAGAGGCAACACTTCGTTCGTGGTTCGCAGTAGGACCTCAGAATCACCTGTGGTCTGTCTAAGTATCTACGGGCAGCAGAACAATTACCTACAGATAGTAGGTAGGTAGGTAACTATGTACCTATTAGATTTACATGGCTTAGGTATCGCGAATACAGTTACAGAATTCCATAAAACTGCAATAAACTACGACGTGCTGCCGCTGATCGAACGCCAATACAACGCTTTCGTACTCACGAAATTCTATTCGTTGAAAACCAATGACAAATTGCGCAATCGATGGCACGACTGTATACGTACTAATCCGGAGGAAGTGGTTGAAATTGGCGCGAAGACGACAATGGTTGGCCCCAGGTAACAATATAACTTTTCATCACACTTGTTTTCTAAGCGCGCCTTTGCATGCATCGCGGGAGTAATATAAAAGTGAAATTCCCTAGGGAAATTTATTTTGTCTTATAAGTAACTATTTTTTGTCCGCAAGTGTGATGAAAAACATTGTATGCATCACGGTCGGTATAAGAGGCATACTAACTCGAATCATTAAAAGCCCTTCGCCTACGGCGTCGTGCCGTACAGTATGCCGTACAATATGTGGTGCAGTACAGTAAATGAGACATGTTATTGCTGTAGGTAACAAATGATTGCTGAAATGTTTTTTTTATAAATAACGCTTTCGTCGGGCTTTGGTCGGGTGTAGGTACTCCGGACGAGGACCCTCTTAATGGGTCGCAACATGTCGACTTAAATACGCGAGTAACCCGGTTCGATAATATTTTAATAATTAAGTTCATCGCCGCCTCAGTTAAGACCAAATCCATCAGTACTGTTTTTGTTACATCTTGTATCAGTAAGGCCTACCGTGAAGGATCGACAAATTTAAGAGGGCGCATGCGCATACACCCAAATTGCAGTTCGGAGATTGCATTTTAAGATGTCTTAAACATGAAAATGTGCCACAATATCATACAAACAGAAACTACATCACATTTGCAAGTGCCGATAGGGAACAAATCCGCAAAGGATTGAAGTTCGCTCGATAGAAATCGACCACGAAAACATGTCTAATTTTCGGGGAGTTTTTATTTCCTGACGTTACTTTGCATGCTATAATAGTAATAATTTAGTATTTTGTAGCTTAAACGAATGCCGAGGGCTGATAGACATAACTTTTTTTATAGGTTGTCATGTTTAAGAGATAGAGAGGAGAGAGAAAATTCAGTTTTTTTCCTAGGTTGAGGCCCGCTCTTAATGTTGCCTCCTTATCACACTTATTGCCTCTCTAATCTCCCTATCACATTTATGCCTCCCTATTACACTTACGTAGGTATAGTCGTCATCAGATTTATTCGAGCGGCCAGTGCACTCAAAAATATCTGAGCACACAGCACATTAGAGTGCATGTTCAGATATTTTTGAGCAATGTGGCAGCTCCTTTGTACATCTAGATCACGTCTTTGATATTGAAAAAATTGGTAGGCTGGTAGAGCCAATGCTACTTAGCAAGATCCATCACATTTCCCAAAATGAAACATTCCTTTTTAGAGTTCCGTAGTAAACTAGGAACCCTTATAGTTTTGCCATGTCCGTCTGTCCGCAGCATAGCTCGTCAGTGGCCGTTAATACCAGAAATCTGCAATTTGATACAGGTATACATATATAAAGGTGCGTTCAAACTAACCTCCCACTCTACGAAATTCGATCGGTACACAAAACGTGATTGGTTGATTTCGTAGAACGGGCGCTAGAACAGCGAATGCTCTTTTGGTTTAAACGCACCTTTAATTATGCCAACAAAGTGGTACAATAAAAACTAGATTTTTTTACGGTACCTCCCCAACTGGTGAAGTGGGGATTATTATTTTTTTTATTTACTGTAATCCTATAGTGTGGGGTATCATTGAATAGGTCTGTTAAAAAGAATAAGGGTCTGAAAAAAAGTTTTTTTGTAAAGTCAATATTTTCGGAAAAAATTAAAAAAACTATTCACGACAGTGCTTCTAAATGTGCAATTTTTTTGACTAAGCACAGTATGGAAAATTGCCTATTAGGTGTACCTATAGCTGTCAAATTTTGACAACTCTACATCTATTGTCTTGTCACGAACCAATGTTGAAAGTTACGGTTATAGATCGTATCTTAACAAGGATTACAATTTCATAGTAAGATACGACGTTTCGAAAAATATTTAAGAGACATTTTTTCCGACTGCTTCTAACTTTTTTTTGTTTGTGTGGTAATCGTAGCGTTCCAAATTATATATTATTTACCAATGAGAAAGCGTTATTTATAAAAAAACGTTTCAGCAATCATTTGTTACCGATTCTTTGGCGGGAATTTAAAAAAGGCGGGTGCAATTTTTTCGTGAAAATTTTCTAAATTGTAATTATATTGTAAAAAGTTGTGTAAACTATATGTAAATAGCATAAATTTGTACATAAAGTTATCTTAAGTTAGAAATTAATGTAAATATCTGCTCGACGATGGCCGATGATGTGGAACCTGGGGGGGAAACTCCCGATGGTCCACCGGTGAAAACAACTAAAAGGTTATTAGATAAAAACGGCGGCGGCGGGTCCGTAAGTAATGAAAAACTGTATCAACCATACTTTAAACCTGGTTACAAAAGACTATATCCTGAACATGCATTAAATAGTGAATTTAAAGTGTTTGTGGAAAGTGACAATAATGAAAGACTAGGCAACAAAAGCCCCATTTATTTGAACCATATATTTACACAAAACGTGAAAGGTGTTGTGTCCGTGCATCGGGTTAATGTAAATAAATTGGCAGTCATATTTAAACAATTCAATACGGCGAATAACTTTTTGACCAACGAGGCGTTTATGACTAATTACCATGTCAAGGCTTATATCCCGGCTAAGGAGATAGAAAAGACGGGAATAATTCGTTTTGCCCCGACAAATATTTCAAACAAGGACTTATTTACAAAATTGTCATCCAACTATGACATTCTCGCTGTGAGGCGTTTCACGAACAGGGTTGGCGAGGAACGGGTACAACTGCAGACAGTGAGTATCACCTTCCTCTCCAACTCTTTACCGGACAGTGTACAGTATGACCTGTTTTCATACAGGGTGTTTGAATATGTACCCCCACTACTGCAGTGTTTTAAATGTTTTAAATTCAACCATGCAGCTAAAATCTGTAACAGCCGACAGCGTTGCTCCATTTGCTCGGGCGACCACTTCTATAAAGAATGCGATAAACCAACGGAGTTATGTTGTGCTAATTGTAGCGGGCCACACCTGGCAATTTCCAAGACGTGTCCAATAAAACTAACGGAAAAAAAAACAAACATCACATATGCTTCGAAGGCAGAAACACGAAAGCTCGAGTTTCCGCCCCTAGAAAAATCAGTACGGACTACACAATCACAAAGCAGTTCAACTGTTTCTACAACTAAAGAAATACCTAAACTAAATATTAAACAAGAATTAATGAAAAATCCAGAACTTATGAATGCCATAATCTGCTCTTTAGTAGAATTAGGCAACAAGACAGACTCTAACCCAATCACTCATAACTTAATTCAAGATATATTACTCAAAAATATTCCTTAATGGATCCCTCGTACATTCGTATAGCTCATTTTAATATATAGTCAGTTACAAATAAAAAACCGTTGCTAATAAATTTCTTAAAAAATCATAATATTGATGTTTGTCTTCTTAATGAAACTTTTTTAAAACCGACCACAGCTTTTAGAGTTCCTAATTATAACATTTTCTGTAAATATTCCGCTAATGGTCGTGGCGGAGTTGCAATACTTGTTAAAAATATATATAAACATACATTTATACAAACTACTTTCTATGAAACTATACAAAATGTAGCAGTATCAATTGAGACCAGCACAGGACCATTAACTGTGTTGTGTGTGTATTGTCCTCCTAACCGGCCACGCTTAAGATTAGACAGACTTAAAAATATAATTCAAAATTTACAATCCCCGTTAATAATATCCGGAGACTTTAACGCTCATCATATCTCATTTGGCTGTGCAACTAATCAATCAAGGGGCAACATCCTGTTTGATATAATAAGTGATTTAAATTTATGTATTTTAAATGATGGAAAACCAACTACAGTTACGTATCCGAATAGAAATCCTTCGGCGATAGATGTTAGTCTGTGTAGCGCAAGTATAGCACCTCTATGCGAGTGGCAAATCCATGATGACCCTATGGGCAGTTATCACTACCCTACTATAATTAATTTATTAATTTCCCCTGAAAAATATCAAATCAACGATCCAATAGATAAATTCTTATATAAGAAAGCTGACTGGGATAAGTATAATGAATATTCAGAAAAAATCTTCTCTGCGTTTTCTTTTAATGACGATGATTCTATTGAGTTGTACGAAAAATTTTGTTCGGAACTTAATGTATTAAAAGTACAATGCATTCCAAAATTTCAACGTGATAAATGTTTTACTAGTCGTCCACCTGTTCCTTGGTGGAATAAACAATGCGAGGATAGTGTTATTAAATCCTACGAGGCTTTAAAATTTTATAGGGCTAATCCGTCTATAGAAAATTACATAGCGTATAAAAAACTTGATGCTCTTAAAAAAAAGAACAATAGCATTGGAAAGGACTAGTAGTTGGCGTAGTTATTGTGCTTCTATAAACCGATGTACACCTATTGGTACAATATGGAATAATATTAAGCGTTTCAAAGGGATTAAAGGTAAACAACAAAATAAAAACCGGCAAAGTGCGAGTCGGACTCGCGCGCGAAGGGTTCCGTACCATTATCAATTTATTATTAAAAAAATACAGTTAAATCAGCCTACCTCAAAAACTATAGGAGATAATTTAATCAAACCAAAAATCGTTGATAGAGTTTATTAATGTGCATAACATACATTTTTTTTAGAATTTTATATCGCGTAGTTTAAAAAATAGAGGGGGGGGGGACACATTTTCAGACTTTGAGAGCTGATATCTCGAAAACGATTTGCTTAAATAAAAATGAGATTTATAAACCTTCATATCATTTTCAAAGACCTTTCTATTAATACCCCACACGCTTATATACAACTAAAAAATTTTTTTTATCCCTCAGTTACATGTATGGAGGGCCCCCACCCCAATGGTTATTTTTACAATTTAGTATCATAATCTTGTAGCGGTTTATACAACACATATCCTTACCAAATTTCGTTACTGTAGCATTTATAGTTTCCGAAAAAATCGACTGTGACAGACGGACAGACGGACAGACGGACATGACGAATCTATAAGGGTTCCGTTTTTGCCATTTTGGCTACGGAACCCTAAAAATGATGAATTTATAGAACCATTTATAAATAAACTAGCTCAAGGTTCAATTAATGATCCCACCTCTATAGAAATGTTATTTGAAATTAACAACGCCAATGATGAGTCTAAGTATCTTATAGAACCATTTACTTGGGAAGAATTTATTTTAAGCTTACAGTCAAGGAAAAATACCACTCCAGGCCTAGACGATATACCATATTTACTAATAAAGAAACTGCATACTACCGGAAAAAAAGTTTTACTTAGAATTATGAATTTACTTTGGTCACAGGCAGCAATACCTGCCTCTTGGAAAACACAATGCGTAATACCAATTTTAAAATCGGACAAGCCCCCTAGCCAAGCAGACTCTTATCGACCTATATCTCTCTCATCATGTATTGGTAAAATTTTTGAGAACATGTTGAAGACTAGACTTGATTGGCATATTGAGGCAAACAATATATTGGATGCGATTCTACAGCGGCCGCTAAACCTCCTAATTATTTTTAGGCGTCGCTAAACCACTTTGTTATTCTATGAGCAGCTGTCATAATCAAATATTTCTTAAATTTAGGCGGTCTATTCAATTTAGGCTTAGCTGCTTAAATGCTATTCAGTACATGTCTTTTTAAAACAAAAACATAGAAGGGTGTTTCTATAATTTCGTGCAAATCATATGTTTGCTGAAATAAAAAATAAACTAACTCCTAAATTCATTTCAAATATTTTTTATATGTTGCGTGAGGTTCATAGGTATACTTAGCATCTAAAATTAATTCTATTATTGCAACATAAAATATATAAATAAAATATAAACATGCTAAAAACTCATAACCATCACCGGTCAGAACCTAGATTTACAGATTTGAGAGCGAATTACATAACTATTACATGTAACTTTGATTCAACCACTTAATTTAGATGAAGTATTTATAAGGGAATGAAAGTTTAGTGGTTTAACAATTTTAACACTGAATATTTAAATCCACTGCAGCAAAATCTTTTTGTCAAGAAAATAATTTCATTACCATATATATGTCGGAGACATGCTTCAGTTGGCGCAGACGTGTACGACATGTCGAGTCATCGAACGTCTGAATAGTCTTATTTACAATAAGAATAGTCTTATTTGCAATGTTTACATTTAATTTGTTAAGAGTTATAAAATCTAGAAAACGATAAGCAATGTTTTGCTTGAGATGTTCTTTGCTTGGCCCATGTAGGTAGACATTAAACGTCATGTTGATATCTACCCGCCTATGAAGCAGGTAGTTTGGAGTTGACGGTATAAAAGGTCACTAGCGCAGTATTCAGGGATTCATTCTTGATTTAGAGTTGGAATAAAGCATTCCAGGGTTGAGTAAATGATGCATGGACGCAAGCTTATAACTCTCCAGTCGTTTTCTATCAGTATAGTTTATAGTGTTGTAAATAGTCTTGTTTTAAGTGTGTACTTGTTGTGATTATTTAAAGTTTGGAAAATGTAAGACCGTCTGAGTTTCTTGCTGGTTCTTCTCACGACAGAGGTTTATCATTTGTGAACCAGTATAATAAAAGATTGTAATTTACCTTGTGTTTAATTATGTGCGTCCATGCATAGTATACACCTTTGTAAGTAGATACGATCAGTAGCTAGGTCTAGGAATTAAATATTCGCCTCCCCCCGTTCTCGGCTGTCCCTCTGACATCAGAAAGTGGGATGTTGACTAATCGCCTACAATAAGTGGTGATGGTAAATGTACCACACGTAAAGAGTGAGGTTTGAAATCATCGACAGTCGGTAAGGTTGAACTATCGTTACTTTTTTATTTGGTGTAAGGTGTAAACTACTTGTATCTTTTGAAGCAAAGTCTGTTTCGAGACGTAATTTGAGATATCAAATTAGTTTTATTATGGAATTTCTATTGTTGCAATACGTGTGGGTAGGTACTCCAACCACTTCACATAAAAAAAACAGTAATTTTAATAGTTTCAAAGAATATCATGGTCCATACTTGTTACTTTTCTGATTTTTAGAATACTAGTAGTTCTGAAATACGGGCAGGTAACCCGTGGTTTTGTTTTGTGGTCTACCAAAAATTGATTAGAGATTTCATATGCCTGTTTTTTTAAGTTTTCTATGCGTGTGAAATTTATGTTACAGAATGTTTCGTGATGACACTGATAACTATGTAGTGGCAATGAAACGAGCTCAGAATGTTTCAATTTCAAGAACAACGCGTTCATAGTAGCCAGAAGTTCCGTTCAGGATGACTATGCTGTTGCGATGAAACTACCACAATTTCTTGTGAAACGTCCAGGAAATGAAGGAGAATAAAGACTTCAGCTCTTCGGGAGTTGCTGTTGGAGCAAGAGATATAAAAGGACAGGTTTCGTTTCAATTATTTTAATGCAAAATTCGAAGCATTAATTTAAAGAAATAACAGTTTGACATTTCTATTTTTAGCATGAAGTTTTTATGTTCTCAAAAAAAGTTTTATTATCTGCGAGATTAACTTGGTTGTAATAAAGTGAAGCCCATTATTATTTTAATACAAAGTTAAAAAGATACCAATACCCTAACCTCAACTTTTTATTTTTGTGATCAGGTTAAGTTGAGAGCTCGCGTGCAAAATATCTCTGTCATAAAACTGATACCGTACAATTTGATGATTACAGTTCAACATGGTGAATTGGAGCGAGCTGCCGGCCTGCAAGTTATTGCTGTCATCATGTCCCGACGGCGTGCCAGAGGCTGATGACTGGTGTCGCTGCTGCCTACCGTGAACACGTGGTGCAGCGCGTGGTGTAGACACGTTGTCAATCCGGTGAGGAGTTCACATTTTGTTGAGCAATTTGAGCCCTGAGCTAATGTTGTTGAGTCATCGAGGGCTTCTACCCTTTCGATTCTATAGAGTTTAAACTTGAGCAAGAAATGCAAAATTAAAACTAAATTAGACAGCGATAAGATAACGTAAGGTTACGCAAGTTTATTAAAGACTTTATTAAAGTTTTATTAAACGCATTGAGATCTATTATAATCATTTCTGATATAGGTTGATGGTGATGATGGTGATGATGATTATGATGATGATGGTTATTATGATGATGGTGATGATGATGGTGGTGGTGATGATGATGATGGTGGTGATGATGATGATGGTGGAGATGATGGTGATGGTGGTGATGATGGTGATGATTATGGTGGTGATGTCGATAGTGGTGATGATGATGGTTGTGACGATGATAACGATGGTGGTTATGATGATGATGGTGGTTATGATGAAGACGATGGTTATGATGATGATGGTTATGATGATGATGGTGGTTATGATGATGGTGGTAGTTATGATGATGATGGTGGTTATGATGATGATGGTAGTTATGATCATGATGGTGGTTATGATGGTGGTGGTGGTTATGGTGATGATGATGATAATCATTTCCTCTTATTTGGGCCGTCAATAGTTTCAGTTTGACTACCTTAGTTCAATTAAAATTGTGGGTACTAGAATTTGTCATTATAGTTTGCAATCGTATGGTTTGCAATCGTGAAATGAAACTTTTTACATTTTTGTTGGGTTCAGTTTTCTCGGACTACATACACCATTTATCATTCGTAGTCGTAGGTTTAAATCGGATCTATTTTTCCGTCTCAGTGCGGCCACGATTGTGAGTGGCGTGCGTTTGGTTCAATGGTGTAAGTGGTCAATGCATTTTGATTGTCCGACAGCCATGGAGGTGGTTGTTAAGACTCTACTGCTCGGTGTAGCATCTGGAGTATTGTAACTGCTGTGAGTACTGCAACCCATTTGTTGTTTTTGTTGAAGTGAAGTGTTTCATTTTTACTATTGTAGAACTATGTCGGTTACTAGCTAGTAAAGTAGTAAGTACATAGACAGACTGGCTAGTCTGTTTCAAATGTTAATGAAGTTGATTTTAATTCCCTTAGTTGATTAAATGAGTACCTAAAGAAAATATGATACTGAATTGCGGCATTTAATTTTGTATTAACTACTTTAAATGCGAAAAGGGTAATTGTTAAGTTTAATGAGTTCTTATGTCATTTGAGCTTTCAATGGACTGAGAGCAAGTTCGATGGATTGAGCGTGATCTAATAATCGCATCGGAAGTTCCGGAGCATGTAAAAGGTGCACGTGAACTGCTTTTTATGTGCAGTATACTCTTTGCAAGGAGTAGCACTTATGCGGCTGAAATGGTTAACTTCTGATGGGTTATTGGATACTAACAAGCCCATGGACAGGAATTAGATCAGGTGCATGGTTATGGTGTAACCTGGTTGAGTAACTTACGTTTTTGTTTGAGTCGAGGGATTGACTCTTTAGTTTAAATCATTTTGACTTTTAATTGGTAAACGTGAACTTGGTTTTCAAGAAATGTAACTGAGTGATATTTGATGACGTGATGATAGATGTGAATTTTTGGTATACCGTTACGTTCTGGGGGTAAAAATGAGCCGGGGTGTTAATTGTCTAAAGACTGGCATGATTTTTGACATTGTCTTATCAAAATCCCAAACGTGATGACGAATGTTGTAAATCGTATGTTGGACAAAGTAATTAGTTGGCTTCAGAGTGTGCCCACAGTCAGTTTGGTGACTGTGGATGGTTTCCGTACAGTCATGTGATGATTGTAGACAGTGTTCCTGCGTACCTAGCTGAGGTCGTGGATGAAGTGTGCCTACAGTATTATGGTGACTGTAGATGGTATTCCTGCGTACCTCGCTGAGGTCGTAGATGAAGTGTTCCTACAGTATTAATGGTGACTGTAGATGGTATTCCTGCGTACCTTGCTAAGGTGATGATGATGAGTTTGCCAACAATGTTGTTGAGAGTTAGAGTTCTTGCAAACTTTACTTTACTCTGGTCAGTCAGTTAATTTGAAGTGTTGACTGCCCTGAAGGTTATAGATGTTTCCGTGTACTTTACTCGGACAGCGGGTGTTTTGTGACATGTTGATGACTGTAGATTGTTTTTCTGTGTATATTGCTGAGGTCGTGGACGATGAGTTTGCTTACAATATTTCTGATAACTGTTGGTGGTATACCTGCGTACCTTGCTAAAGTAGTGGATGTGTATAGAGTCATGTTGACGATTGTAAGATGTTACTACGATCCTCTAACAGGTTATAGAAGAGGAGTGTGAAATGATCGTGTGTAAAATTGTTTCAAATTTGATTTCGTAAAATGTAACAGTGGTCATTTCTATCCCATTATGTATTGAGGTCAGAATGGGTCGACCGTACCAGAGGCTTGATCGTAGCCGTAACCCGATGCGTCTGCCTGTGAGTAGTCCGTGGGCGGAGGTCGCGTTTTAGAGTAGTGCCTATCTAGGGCTGCCAACCAAAGATCACAGATATACGGGATATTCGCGAATTAATTGCGGGACTTGGCTGTAAAATGCGGGACGGCAATGACATTAACATAAAAAAATAATGCTCAATTTCATATCGGTTAAATTTAGTAGCACAGTTATACACTTTCAGTACACGGTGCTCGCAGGCTATACGAGCCCCGATGCATTATGTTCTCGTCCAGTTAGACAGTTTTTCGAGATTATCCCGTTCATCCGGGGGAAAAGTTTTAGAGACAAAACCTTCACTATTCAATAGTAGTACTAAAATAGTTTCTTTGAGTATAAAATATTTGGACTTAATAAATCAGAATAAAAAAAAAAACTATTTTACGAGAGGTATTTTTTTTTATTTTTTCCACAATTTTTAATTTTGTAAATAATCAACGAATGTAAAGAACGCCATTAATATTAAAGACGACATGGTACACCTGATGCACTGCGAATTTTGCGTCAAGCTTATAAGCGCGGAATTACGGTGGTGAACGAAAATATAATTTAGACACTGGTTTGTTAAAATCGATTTATTAAACAACAAAAGCGTACTTCAGATTGTTGTGTCTCTTGAAATGTAGTACATTAACCATGACATGACTAACGTTCATACAATTTATCATTAGCATAATGTGATCATTTTTAAAATATTCAAAAATTTGTAAAAATTGTTTCGAACTAGACGAACTCCACTGCATCGGGGCTCGTAGTCGCCGTCTTCGCGGTACATTCAAATTAACATTTCACAATCATAAATGCTTTCATTTACATATTCATATTATTCTTTTAGTATTTTCAGTTTCGTATCCCCTGAAAAGCGGGACAACTGTCGTCCCGCGTGAACCTTCTGCGGGACCTATACTTTAGGGCCCCAGAAACGGGACGTCCCGCATATAGCGGGACAGTTGGCAGCCCTAGTCATAGGGTTGATTCGGCGATCCCTTAGGGATGCGCGTAATGTCTGTGGTTATGTGATAGTCAATAGGCCACTAATGAGATTATATTCTTCCGAAAGTTTTCTGTAATGTTTTACGTAAAATGCGGCTACGAAAGCCAGATGATACTTGTTTGCTCTAGATTTTATATTGGTGGTAATTAATTGACCATAAGTGATCCTAAATTCAGTTGCAAAGATTAAAATTATTTTTCTTGAGTTGAGATGATTTTACGTAGACAGATAATATGGTCAGGAGTGACCGAGTGGTAACAAAGACTACTGGTGTACATGTTTGTTTCAGATACAAGCGAGGACGCTTGTCTTGTCAGTATGGCCGTGTCGGAGACATGCTTCAGTTGGCGCAGACGTGTACGACATGTCGAGTCATCGAACGTCTGAATAGTCTTATTTACAATAAGAATAGTCTTATTTGCAATGTTTACATTTAATTTGTTAAGAGTTATAAAATCTAGAAAACGATAAGCAATGTTTTGCTTGAGATGTTCTTTGCTTGGCCCATGTAGGTAGACATTAAACGTCATGTTGATATCTACCCGCCTATGAAGCAGGTAGTTTGGAGTTGACGGTATAAAAGGTCACTAGCGCAGTATTCAGGGATTCATTCTTGATTTAGAGTTGGAATAAAGCATTCCAGGGTTGAGTAAATGATGCATGGACGCAAGCTTATAACTCTCCAGTCGTTTTCTATCAGTATAGTTTATAGTGTTGTAAATAGTCTTGTTTTAAGTGTGTACTTGTTGTGATTATTTAAAGTTTGGAAAATGTAAGACCGTCTGAGTTTCTTGCTGGTTCTTCTCACGACAGAGGTTTATCATTTGTGAACCAGTATAATAAAAGATTGTAATTTACCTTGTGTTTAATTATGTGCGTCCATGCATAGTATACACCTTTGTAAGTAGATACGATCAGTAGCTAGGTCTAGGAATTAAATATTCGCCTCCCCCCGTTCTCGGCTGTCCTTTCTGACATATACATTTTGCAACAACGGAATTGGCCAGTAGGCATTGCAAATGTTATTCTATAGGAAGTCCCCTCTGTCCGCGATCCCCACCTCAGTCGGCTAGTAAACAGTGAACAAGACGGACGTGTGCCATTTTTTTATGAAAAAATCTATCGCGGCGGAGATTTGGATTTGGTACAGTTTTTTTTCATTACCATTTGCACTGTTTTGATATTAATTTTTAAGTGTTTTATTGAACTGTGAATACTTAAATAATGAATATTCTATTCGAATGCTTAGTGAATGAATGGACCTGCAATTGCATTTATTTTTAAAGAGTTAATCTACAAAAGGTAAGGAAAAGTCATTACCATTCTTGTCATTACCGTAATTTACTGTTAACATACTAAAGAGAATGGTAATGAACTAAAAATTATGGTAATGAATTTCAGTATTAAATTCTTGCCACCATCTTATGTTAATTACCATTCTCGTTTTTTATCATGCACCTGACTGTTGAAAGTAACAAGTTATATTCAAAACTACATTTTCAGTAGGTATATTCCAAATATAACAAGTTATTCATTAAAAGATCTCAAAATTCAAACTTAAACTTTCGACTACGTTATTTCTTTTTTTGACCTATCATTACCAACATCGCATTTTCATTCCCATATTCTATACGTCATTACCATTTCTTTTGTAAAAATCTTTTGTTCATAAATCGGTCAATTTTGCGTACAATTGAAAATGTATTATAGATTAATGTTTCTTTTTCGTAAGTCTTACCATTGCCACAACAAAAAAATGAAAATAAAAAATTCTCCCAAATTCTCCCAATTTGCACGAAATGATAGAAACACCCAGAAACGTCAAGCTAAACTAATTTTAGCGGCGAATAAAATAGTCCCGTTTAAAATAAGGATAACACAAATACATCAAGTTTTCCAAAATTGTTATATTCGAAATGGATGAAGAATACGTCATAGCTGCTGTGGTAGCCGACGAGAGGAAGTATGGCGAGGGCGAGGGTGAAAAACTGTATTTGAAGAGGTTACGAGGCGAGTCTAATCCATTTGACCGGTCTGAGCGGAAGTTTCGCAAATTGTTTAGGCTATCGCCGGCCATGGGTCGGCACGCAGTGGACACTTTGTGTGAAGGAGATTCGCTACGAGTGGGGACGGTGCCCCCACATTTAAAGATATTATTTATTTAGTGCACTAAATTGTTTTGCCCATGGCAGTTACCAGACTGCTGTGGGAGAAATTAATATATTAGCTCAAAGTCAACCAACAATAAGCCGCAGTCTGGCAGCTGTGTGCCCCATTATTATAGAAAGGTTGACCCCACAGTGGATCAAGTTCCCAGTGACCAGACTGGAGAAAGAGAAGGCAATGCAGGAGTTTCAGGACAATTTTGGAATGCCATATACATTGGGTGCGGTAGATGGCAGTCACATGCCTATACACAAACCTCCAAATAACCACCCTATTGCCCCAGGTAATATTTTTTATAACAGGAAGGGGTTTTATAGTATAAATTGTCAAGTGGTGTGTAATGCTACAGGTCGGATCACTAGCGTAAACCCCAACTTTCCGGGCTTGATTTTTGTTGCTTCGCTTTCGCGACAACGGCACCGACATTTTCTTAATTTTCTCAAATGTCACAAAACTCGCAAAACATTCAAATTCCTCCTCCTTCTTAGCAGTTTACTTTATAATGTTGCCCATTCAAATTGGAAAAAATATTTTTAAACACATAATTTAAAAAAGTCACTTTTTAGTGGTCTAACATGTGTAAACAAGTATTACATATATGTAATGGAATAAAACTTATTAAATTATCATATGTAACCCAAAATAAAAAACGATTTTACAGTTTTTATACAGATATCATTCATTCATTCGTTCACTTATTTTTTTAAAGTAGCAACACACTCGATTCAACTTAGAAATTTTAGAATATGGTTAAAAACTGGTTAAATTTAGTCAGGGTGACGTTCTGGAATAGCACTTGTCAAATTCGCCGTCTAAATTATAATTAAAAATTAGACATTTTAATTTTAGGCTATTTAGCCAATGTGCACGTAGAATCGCATCCATTGCCTTCTTTTCAAAATGGCTTCCGACGAGGTAAAAGCTGTTCTGACAGTTTCTTATCTCTTATCTCGGATTTGAAATTGGCTAAATACAACAAGTCAAATGCTGTTTGCATATTTTTGGATGTGCAAGGAGCATTTGACAATGTTGATCCTACTATATTAGTGAAAGTTCTATCTAATCTATTCCTGGTAAATTATGCCAGTGGATATTCCATTTTTTGGATAATAAACATTTATATGTTAAATTTAATAACATATTACATGGACCAAGACGAATTTCCAAAGGCACAATGCAAGGAGCACTGTCTCCTCTTTTGTATAATTTGTATACTAGCCAGATTACCTCATTTGTAAATAGTTCCAATGTAAATATACTGCAATTTGCAGATGATCTAGTAATATATTCCACTACCTAACTCAAATTTAGATATAGCTAAAGCAAATATCAATAATGCTTTAAATGAACTTTACTTATATTATAACAATTTCTTGAACTTAAAGATTAACCCTGATAAAAGTAAGTTGCTAATATTGAGTAAAGATACAACAAATGTAAATATTGTATATAATAATGAGGTTATCAAAGAAGTTGCTTCTCATAAGTTCCTAGGTGTAGTAATAGATAATAAGTTAACTTTTGATTTGCATGCTAAGCTTATAGTTAATAATTCCACAAAAGGATTAAATATTTTGAGATGTCTTGCGGGCATATCTTGGGGGGCTGACCCTCAAGTACTGTCCTTGTTATATAAAACTCTTGTACGAAGTCACTTTGACTATAGTTTTCTAGTACATATGAACACTGTACATAAATTAGAAATAATACAAAATAAGGCAATGCGAATAATATCAGGTGCAATGTGTTCCACCCCAATAAGAGCAATGGAAGTAGAAACTAAAACAATGCCTTTACCTGCAAGATGGGTGATGTTAGCCAATAGATATTTAATAAAATTATATGCTAAAAATAATGAAAGTTTGATTAGGAGAATAAAGTCACATCCTAGAATCCCTCAGTTAACAACACTACTCTTACAGATAGAGGAAAAGTTTCCTAACATGTATCAAAATGCAATTTGGCCATGTTATCAAGATAGTTTTAATAGTAAATTGTTAGACATTAAAGTTTGCACCAAAACTATCAACAGTAACACAGATTTTCTATATTTCTTGTCACAAATTCCAAATTATTATAAATTGTACACAGATGGTAGTAAGGCAGTCTCCCATGTTCGTAGTGCAGTATATGATCCGCAGACTAAATTTGTACAAAGTTTCAGACTGGATAATGCATGTTCCATATTCACGGCAGAAGCATATGCAGTATTTGAAGCCCTGAAAGTAGTTAAAAGAATTTCTGAACTTGAATATTTCTTTATCTTTACTGATTCACTTAGTGTAATATATGGCTTGCAAAATAATCAGTTTCATTACAAAAATAATTTTATATTGTATAAAATCAAAGAAATGTTATTTTATCTCAAAAATAAAAATGTGCATATTAACTTTATGTGGATTCCTTCGCATAGTGGTATTACGGGCAATGAAGTTGCAGATAAAGCTGCTAACTTGGGAATTAATGAATTAGATGTAAGATATAGTTTTAAAATACCAATGACTGATTGTCAAGCTGCTATAAAGAATGATGCAGTGAAGATGTGGCTTGATATATGGACAAAAGATAGACAGACTAAAGGAAAATGGTATGCTAGTGTTCAATCAGACTTACCTAGCAAGCCTTGGTATGAGAAAGTTAAGATGAATAGCCGTGACTTTATTACCACCATGAATAGGCTGAGGTTCGGCCACAACTGTGCTCCAGCACACTTAGCGAGACTGTCAATAATACCCGATGGCACGTGTCCACACTGCCAGGATAGCAGTGTTGGAGATATAGAGCACCTTGTATTTCAATGTCAAGCTTTTGCATTTCATAGATTGATCCTAGCAAGTGAATTAAGTGATGTGTTTAAAAATAATGTCCCCCGCCGCCTAACCGACATTCTCTCAAATATCGACAGTTACGTTCCGTTATACAAATACATAAAAAATACAGTTTTGAAGATATAGTGAAGTGAAGTGCAAATAAAATAACTAATGCATTCTATGCAATTAAACTCTTTAAATGAAGTGTTAATAATCAAACAAAGACTTGGCTTAAAGGACTAGTATCCAAGCCATAAACATTAAAAAAAAAAAAAAATCATTTGTTACCCCTACAGCAATAACATGTCTCATTTACTGTACTGCACCACATATTATACACCACATATTGCATATATTAGCAAGTTACATTGCATTGCGATCTCATACATTTAGTGTGTGGAGACTTTAATGCAGCGTTTTTATTTTTTTACATGTTTTTGCCCTTGCCGGTTCACAAAACGTGATTGGTTGATTTCGTAGAACGGGCGCTAGAACAGCAAATGCTCTTTTGGTTTAAACGCACCTTTAATTATGCCAACAAAGTGGTACAATTGAAAGTGGTACAACTGGTGAAGTGGGGATTTTTTTTATTTTTATTTACTGTAATCCTATAGGGGTATCATTGAATAAGTCTCTTAAAAAGAATAAGGGTCTGAAAAAAAGTTTTTTTGTAAAGTCAGTATTTTCGGAGATAATTGTTCCAGAAGAAAAAAAAATTGTGTCCCCTCTCTAACTTTTGATCCGTAGGTCCAACAAATATGAAAAAAATCATGAATAGTGGGCTTATAGACTACTTTAAAATAACACTATTTCGAACATAATCGGCCCAGCCGTTTTTGAATAACAACGGAACCCTACACTGAACATGGCCCGACATGCTCTTGGCCGGTTTTTTATTTTTCTTCTGGAGCGGCTATCTCCAAAAATATTGATTTAAGAAAAAAACTTTCTTTTGGGACTCTTACTTTTTCTCAAAGAGTATTCAAAAATACCCCACACCATAGGATAACAGTAAAATAAAAAAAACAACACTATTCATGATTTTTTTCTTATTTTTGGACGGATCAAAAGCTAGACGGGCACAACTTTTTTCGATTCGAATTATCTCCGAGAATATTGACCTTAGAAAAAAAGTTTCTTTTAAGAACCTTATTCTTTTTTAAGAGACCTATTCAATGATGCCCCACTATAGGATTTCAGCAAATAAAAAAAATCATCCCCACTTCACCAGTTGGGGAGGTACCGGAATTTTTTTTTCCAGTTTTTATTGTACCACTTTGTTGGCATGATTATGATTAATATTGTATACCTGTACCAATTTGCAGATTTATAGTATTAGGGTAAGGCCGCGGATTTTGACGAATGTGACACAGACATAACATAAAAAAAATACGTTACGTTACCATAAAACGCAACAATAGTTACTATAAAGCTCAGCTCATACTGGTATGAACTTTGAATAAATAAAGGTCGTAAAAGTAAACAGATTTTTTTCGCTAAATACTTGTTTTAATCAAATATAAAAATCAACCCATATAATGTAATTTCTCATACTTAGTAATTACTTAAATTAACAGTATTTACAAATGTTTTAATGCCATAATCTTTGGAACTAAGTAAAGTAAAATAAATCACCATAAATGCTTAAATGGAAAATGAACTGTTATTAATTAACACTAATAAACGCGTTAATAATTAAACTGTATTTCATTAGCCCTAGGGGGGTAAAATTACCCACTGGAAAAAGATGATTACTTCTAAAAACGCAAATCAAAATACCTAAATAACAAAATAATTTGATTTGTTTCGCAAACACTTGTTACAGTATGCTGTCATTCAAAATCTAATAAAACTCATTTAAATTAGTAAATTTCTGTGTCCACTTCCCTTTATCACATATTTTCGTTACGTAACATAAAAAATACGTTACGTTTTGTAAAAATGTAACGTATTCGTAACATAAGTGTAACGTATATTTGAAAAAAGGTTGATTATCTTGGTAAATAATTGCAATCTGAACATAATAGTACATGCTACTGACGTTTAAAACTAAACCCTTTCGTATGAAAAAACAGCCGTTTAATAATAATCACTACTTACCGTGAAAATCACACTACCACTTTAGACGTGTTTTGCTAAAAGTTTCGCCGCGTGCACTGTGAAAACCATTTTTTAACGAATTAATGGGAGTGAGTGTGCTTATGGGTGTCGCCCTACTAGAATAAGAGTTCCTAGTGTCGATAAACAAATTTCTACCAACATTGGCTTAAATATTACCTTAAAAAAGCGTTACGAAAGTATCGTAACGTAAGTTTGGAATTGGTGACCCAAAAAGTAAAGGGAAAGAAAACAGTAAAATTGTTCACACATCATAAGTCTTTAATGAACGAAGCAATCGTTTATCATTATAATTTGGTTTAAAAACAAACATTTAATGCTGACAAGTCTAATAATATAAAAAAAAAGGTTTTAAGTACTCGTAGTCGAAAAAATTACTCGACTTTCGTTACGTTTTTGGCAGAAATATTTATTTATTAATTTTAAATAAAGAGCTAAATTAGCTATTTCATTTGATTACATGTAACTGAGCATAGGGGAATATTTTAAAATTGATCAGAGTTCTCTAGATGTTATCAGTTTTTTTTTATGAGCAAGACAAATTTTAAGCTCCGAATTCGTCAAAATCCGCGGCCTTACCCATTAACGGCCACTAGGCTATGCTGCGGAGAGACGGACATGGAGAAACTAAAAGGGTTCCATTTTTGCCATTTTGGCTATTTTCCATATAATTAATTTTGTGTAGGTATATTTTTTTGATATATAGACATCAAAAAAATAAGTTTAGGTACCATTTTACCTTGATTTCGTTATGCCCTATTCCCAACACACCTAGATCTTAAAATAACTTAGTGTCAAAATGGCTGAATAACTAAATACCTACATTTTTCAAAACACCGGATTTTCAATACGACTGAATTTTAAAATGTCACAGTCTCATAATTACCAAACATCGTAACACTTTTATCGCAAAACACCCAAATCCCAAAATACATAAATATAAAAAGTTTATTTTACCTAAGTTAATTTAACTTAAGTTTACATACCCAAGAGTAAAATGGAACCCTATTACTAAGGCTCCGCTGTCTGTCTGTCTGTCCGTCTATCAGGAGGCTGTATCTCGTGAACTGTGATAGTTAGACAGTTTAAATTTTCACACATTATGTATTTCTGTTGTTCCCGAGTTTTTATGATAATGGTACAGAACCCTCCGTACGCGAGTCTGACTTGCACTTGGCCGGTTTTTTTGTGAGCTTTCAGTAGATATTTTCACGTGAACAATCGCATGTGGAAACAGAAATGGGGATCTAAATATTCTAATCGAGTTTAGAAATGTACATGAAGTATTATTATGACAGATAAAAAAATTAGGTATTATGAGACTGTGACATTTTGACTATCCGGTGTTTGAAGGAAATGTATGTACATTTCCTTCAATGATAACTAATGCATACCTATCAATATTTAGGCATTTCGGGAATTAGACGTTTTCGGTAAAAGTCATTATGACTTTCGTTTATTTTAATAATGCATCAATTTGATATTTAGGCATTATGGGATCATGGTCATTTGAAATTTAGTCAAAATAGTAAGCGGTGCCGGCGCATAAATGACAACGTTCCAAAATTTTCAATGTCCCTAAATCGTCCCCAATGTTGAAAAAAAAGACGTAATCTAAAAGGCCTGGATTTTAATCACAAGCAGTAGCTTCATTCAAGTGAGGTTCAGATTACATAACAAAATTGGTCTACATAAAAATTTGTTCTAGAAGATATTGAGTATTTCAACAAATAGTGAAGAAATTTTCGAAGAAAGTCAAAGGCATATTCGGCGCATGCGTACAAAAAACTTGAGAAGAGGGGGAAGTCGACTCCGCCAGTTTGAAAGATACGGCGAGGCCCTTTCAAAATGAGATAGACGGAAATAGCAATACTGCTATCTCACGCTTGTGGCTTGCGGTACTGCGGCACGAATGATCTTTACTTGATTTGATTTAGTACGTTCCAACTCCAACCATGGAAGGTGACAGATGTGAAACATGTGTTGTGACCTTTTTGGACGCGTTAAAGATGTTTAAAGATGAACAGTCATGTGTAAATTTTTGTTACAAACACGGTGTGCTCGAAACCAATATTATATGTAATGAAAATGCAGCGATGAGTGATAATGGTTTATTAAATAGGCGATGTGATCAAACGCTAAATCAGTTAGAAGGTTATAACGTTAACAAGAAGCGTTGCTGTTTCGGGAGATCAGTGCTGGTTAATTCACCGTTTGAAGGTTGCCACAGAATAGAGAAAATATGCTCTATAATCGCAGAACTTATTATGGATGTTAACTTGCACCCGCGCGACATTATGTCAGACTATAATATCAAGAAATCAACTTTTTTAAGATGGAAACAATTCGTAAACAATGTGTACATGTACTGGGCATCGAAGCACCCGTTGCCAAGGCAGAATATGCGAAAAAAAACTAATTCAGCTGTAGCTGCATTTCGTGTTACTTACCCTGTACGGAAATACAGGCTTCACGTATTTTTTATAATGTTAGGGGAATATTGGAGGAGTCGCAGGCACCGTTGTAGAGGTTTGAAAAACCGAAGCTTCTGCCATTAATTGGTATACCTGAACTCCGTAATCTCGAAATCGACCACGCCCATGGATTAAATTTGGTAAGCAAACTGTCAGTCTATTTTCAATTACCTTTCAATATTCATAGATAACATTTCGTGCGTTAGGCATATTAATGTGCATAAATGCACATTGAATGCATCAAAAACCATTCTGATAAAAAAACTTGGAGTTGTAACAGCAGTAATTACTTATGTGTTAAAACGTTTTTTGTTATAAGCCACGGTTTACGGAGTTATTTACGAAAAAATAAAAATAAGGACCTTTAAACCCTTCTCCCCCCGTTAGCTCAACCCCTAACCACCAGTACTTTTTACGTGGTTTAAATAAAACACCATTCCCTACAACTATGCCAAAATTCACTTATAGGTGCCTACACGGGTTTTTTCCTCTGAGTTTCCTTCGTTTGGTGTACTAGATATAACATGCCCTCTTACGGTCATCCTACTTTATAGTTTCTTGCAGAGAGTGTATTTCCTTTAGTATAATAAGTCCTTTTTTTTGCAGATGAAATATTTCCGGTAGTTGGGCGGAAGGAAATGGCACCAGCATTTAACCATTTAAGACATAAATCGATGGATACTTCAATATATGTTGGAATTGTAGTAAATTTAACCTCCTGAGTTCCTGAGTCCGTTATAAAGGCCAAAATCAAGCCATGTGTAAAAACCAAGTGCTTAAAAATAAAGTTATCCATAAAGTCCCAGAGTCCGTTATAACGGCAAAAATCATGACATCAGCAAATACCGAGCGCTAAAAACTAAAGTTAACCATAAACGCCGATTGTCCGTTATAAAGGCCTAAAAGTTTCGCGCTTAAAATCAGGCAATATTTGCGTGATTTTGGGAATCAATAGCTGTCGTCCAATCCGAAATATACCTATATCTCTTTAGCAAAAGCTTTTGCCCAGTAAACAACAATATTCCGTTCAGTGCGACGTCACAAGTCCGGCAAGATGTCACGTCGCGCAGGTGGAGATGAGTTCTATCTAATTTTTTCGCTTAAACCTATTTGTTTTTTGTCTGCCTTTTTATATTTAATGAGTATTTTATATGTTTATTTGGGTGTAATTAATTACTAGTTTTGTTTTGTTGTAAAAATGATGTTTGAAGTACAATTACATGTTAAATTAATTTGACCTTTGGGGTTATTCCCACCTGTTACCACCAACTTGACACCAGTGGTAACAACTGGGAATTTTTTTCCCACCTGTTACCACTGGGAACAACTGGGAATTAAAATCCCCAACTGTTACCACCAAACTAATTGGTGGTAACTACTGGGAAAAAGAATTCCCAGTAGTTACCACCAATTAGTTTAGTGGTAAGAGATGGGAATTTGAATTCCCAGTAGTTACCACTAAGTTAATATTTAGTCCTATTGCAATAGGATACCTTTACGTAGTAGCCATAAATTCTGTTATATAATGGTAACAATTTCCAGAGACTATAATTATTACAAAATGTTATACTACAAATAAAGACGAATTACACAGATTTTTTATTCAAAACAAGAATATTTCAATATTTCATTTTTCGTGTAAGTACCTAAAACCTTGTAGTAGTTATAACCTTGTAATAATCTTAAAAAAGGATTGAGATTCGTAATCACTTAAAACAACACGATGAAAAATGAAAGTTATCCCTTCTACGAGCCCGTCACCCGTCATCCCTTTTTACCTGCCCATGTGATAATCAAGTCAATTCACTAACAAGCGTGTAAGAAATAAGTGCAACTATGGACACATTAAATTTTATTAAAAGAGGGCGAGTGACAGTTTTATTATACGGAGCTCGGAGGTTATGAATTATGTAAAACGTAAACATCCATCTGGTCTATTTGTGTGGGTTTACTTCAAAATATCGTTTTAAAAAATGTAAGTACTAACGGCTGTATAAGTGCGTTACCACTTTATGAATGAATTCATTCATAATGTGGGAACGCAGTTTTGCAGCCGAGTTCTATACAACCGATTGTTATTATTTTCTTCCTCAATATTACTTACCCTGAAAACACCTTTTTTGTTGCGCTGTCGGTTTAAGTGTTAGTTAGTGTCGGTTAGTGTTATTTTTTAGACAGTACCTACTTTTTTGACAAATCAAGAAACAAAACATACCTTAAAACAGTGTCAAAATACTGGTATCTTTCATTTTTGGTTTTCATTTGATACTACAAAATAATACGCCAAATTCAATGTTAAAAGAATAAGAATATTTAAAACAGCTATGCGCACATAAATATACCTATTGTGTAAATACAATGTCTAAAGAACCAACTAGGTACTTCGAAATTAAACAAAACAACTGAGTGCTATTTAGTTCCGAGAAAGAATTATAACAATAGGAAAGTATCCTTATCGTTTGAAGCACCGCCTGCCGCCCTGCCACACGTGTTTTGCAAGTTTTTACTAAGAATAATAGTTCTTAATATTTTTGGTTCAGATTCAGAGTAGGTAATACTGACAACATATTTAAAAAAAAGTTTCAAAAATATTTTCAGAATGTATTCATTTTTTAGTAAAATTCGATATTTAATAAGATATTTTATAAATAAAATATTCATAAAATTAGCTCCTTATTAATAACTGGCAAAGTATTTTGTGTAGGTATATTCTATTAAAAACAAGCACATTACTAGTAAAGTACTTGGTGGTAACAACTGGGATTTATTTTTCCCAGTAGTTACCACTAAAGTGATTGGTGGTAACTACTGGGAATTATTTTTCCCAGTAGTTACCACTAAAGTGATTGGTGTTACCACTGGTGTCAAGTTGGTGGTAACAGGTGGGAATAACCCGACCTTTGTAACACCCTCTCGGACTTGGTTTATAGCATCATTAAGTTCTCACACTTGTTTAAAACACGTAGATTAAAATTACTTAATTAGTTATATAATGTTACAGAAGGTTTATTACAATTGTTGTTAAAATAATTAAGTAAGTTATTTTTTGAGGACACTGTTGGGATGTGATGTGAGAAGTGGACTGATTAACTACAACAGTTTTGTATTGAATTAGAATTTTAAATAAGGTTTTCATTTTTTTTAAAACAGAATGGTTCTTAGTTTTTTTGTTATTTTTTATAGTTATAGCTTTTTGACAATTCCTTATGTGAAATTAGTTTTGTGACGCAAGACAAGACAATAAGAAAATAGATTGAATTTAATGATGATAGATAACATTGATAACTCATATTTTAAGACAAACGGGTTTTTAATCGCGTAAACTTACGTTTAATTATATCCTGACGTTTCGGGCATGACGTTACACCCGTGGTCGCAGGCAGACAGGTAGTCTCCTGCGACCGTGCCTGCGCGTGTACCTAATTAAACGTAATTTTACGCGATTAAGACCCGTTTGTCTTTAAAATATGAGTGATAATCGTGAAAGTTTAAATCAATATAACATTGATAACTGACTAAATGAATTCCTCTCCAAAGCGACTACCACTTCCACAACTGCCGTACGAAGCTCCTGCCATCAGAGTCGCCGGCGCACTTCCCGACCTTACGTCGCCATCTCAGGCCGGGACCAGGCATAGATAAGTACGTACTGTTTTCGCTTTCTGCAACATCTATAACGCAGTAATTTTTTGCAAATATTATTATACTAGCGACCCGCCTCGGCTACGCACGGGTAGGTACTATATAAACCTTCCTCTTGAATTACTCTGCCTATTAAAAAAAATCTCATCAAAATCCGTTGCGTAGTTTGAAAGATTTAAGCGTACAGAGGGACATAGGGACAGAAAAAGTGACTTTATTTTATACTATGTAGTGATTATTTTTAAATTAATTTTTAGATAGGGTCACGTGGAGTAAACGTACGCAGTGGGTAAGGTACGCAATCACATAGTTCTTGAGCTGAAATGTATGGAATTGCGTTGTTTTACGTGTATCTTCAACAATAAGGCTCAATTGTAACTCATAAGTAGGGCAAATTGGTAGTAACACTAGTAACTGGACAGTGGACACCTTATAAAATGAATGAAAAAATGAATTCTAATGATAAGTTCATAGAGATCATTTTTATATGAGGTGGCCAGTTACTGGGGGGTGGCCAGCACAGACAACATATTGTCTGTGGTGGCCAGTTACTAGCAATTTACCCCAGCAGATTATTTTGCGATTTCTTGGTTGTCCCCATAGTGAAAGTTGCTCAGCGTGACCTTTCCTAGTACCCAGAAGGCCGAGTGTAGGTATAGTTCGAGAAATATTATTTGACCGACTGTTATCTTACTTACTACCTTTTGTTTTGCGTTAACACTTACTAGACAATCAGCAGTCGAACACTTTTCTATTGTTAATGACCCAAAGCAAAAGGTCAATATCAATAAGATGCCTAAAATTATACGAGTTTAACAGACTTAGAAACAACGTAATGATTTTCTAAGTCTGTTAAACTCGTATAATTTTAGGCATCTTATTGATGGCGTGACCTTTATAAGAAACAATTCTGAATCTTGCATCGATAACTTCATAACGAATTTACCTTCGGATTCCATTCTTTCTACTAAAATTGATCACAACGGATTAGCTGACGGACATGCTGCTATTTTTTGTGACCTGGTTGCAGATACTATAAAAAGGAATGACCTAAAAAAACTCTTTGTGATCAGGGAAAAGAGATTTGTAAGTGACAGGAATAGTCTCCAAGCATTGAGGTTTAGGTTGAAAGCTATTAATTGGGATAATTTGAGCATAAATGAATTTCTGGATAAGTTCTTAGAACTCTTCCGAGAAAGTTTTAGGAAAACTAAGAAAAAAATTAAATTAATAAAAGATTCTAGAATTAAATGGATAACAAAGGGCATAAAAGTATCTAGCAAAATGAAGCGCGTTCTGACTAATTTAAATAAGGACACGTGTCATCAATCTTTATTAGATTACAGCCAAAAATATATAACAATATTTAGAAGAGTCGTCCGATATGCAAAAAGGGTTTCAATTCAATCAGAAATAAGTAACGCCAAAGGCTCAGCTAAAGTCATATGGGATATTGTTAACAAACATCGGAGCAAATCTCTAAAACCTAAACTTTGCAATTTTATTCTGAAGGAAGATAATAAGGTTTATGAAAATCCTCAAGAGTTTTCCGCAGGTTTTGATCACAGTGATGATATTAACACGGGTAACTTGCATTCCGCTATTTCTATCTTGAAACAATCCGACAAAAGACCATTTAAGGACATATCTTTTCATATGGTTACTCCCATCGAAATATTGAAAATTGTACACAGTAAGTATGCAGAACAAAAAGTCTTGTGGTTTTGACGAAATACCGATCTCTATTGTAAAAGATTGTATAGACCTGCTGGCGGGGCCATTAGCTTCTTTCTTCAATAAATGTTTCGAAATGGCAATTTTTCCTGAACAACTGAAAATCGCTAGAATTCTACCTATTCATAAAAAAGGATCAAAATCTGAACTTAAAAATTACCGACCGATATTACTACTACCTGTTATATCAAAAATTATTGAAAAACTAATAAAATCACGTCTCTTAAAACATTTGATACTGCATGACATAATCAGCCCCCGGCAATTTGGATTCCAGAAAAACCTAGGTACCACTGATCAGAGTTGGGCGTAATCAATTCCTTTTGGAATTAATTACAGGGTTACATTCCAGTAATGACGATTCCTCAGTAATGAATTACTAGTATAATAAAAATTACTGTAATGCTGTACTATGGTTACGCCTGTAATCCATTCCTTTGGGATCGGTATTGTAATCAGCTACTGTAATATTGAATCCACCGTAATCAAGTACTTCTGTAATCTGCATTACTTACAAAGTAATTTTGTTACTATTACTCGAAGAAATTGTTTTTGATTTATATGTCATTCTAGTTGATATCTGACATCCTAGCAGTTTCATGAATGTTAAAAACGTATTCTGAAAATGTAGTATATTTTTTAGATCCAAAATGGCGGCAACTTTTTTTTGCAATCTTCATCATTATACTCGTTTTTAACTAATTCGCATACGTGGAATTCGATTTTCGGGTCCATTCTAAGATCCAAGATGGCGGAAACTTTTTTAGCAATTTTCATCATTATACTCGTTTCCGACTAATTCGCATACGTGGAATCCGATTTTCGGGTCCATTCTAAGATCCAAGATGGCGGCAACTTTTTTTAGCAATTTTCATCATTATACTCGTTTCCGACTAATTCGCATACGTGGAATCCGATTTTCGGGTCCATTCTAAGATCCAAGATGGCGGCAACTTTTTTTAGCAATTTTCATCATTATACTCGTTTTCGACTAATTCGCATACGTGGAATCCGATTTTCGGGTCCATTCTAAGATCCAAGATGGCGGCAACTTTTTTAGCAATTTTTCATCATTATACTCGTTTCCGACTAATTCGCATTCGTGGAAGCCGATTTTCGGGTCCATTCTAAGATCCAAGATGGCGGCAACTTTTTTTAGCAATTTTCATCATTATACTCGTTTCCGACTATTTCGCATACGTGGAATCCGATTTTCGGGTCCATTCTAAGATCCAAGATGGCGGCAAC
>JALPQI010017309.1:0-25603 GCA_025490895.1 Thaumatotibia leucotreta
GAATTAAATTTATACAAACAATTAAACCGATATGGTATCGTGTATTGTAAAGGATTGCCCTGTTACCCACCGAAGAAATTACGACAAACACTCGTTTCACGGGTAAATATGATTTGCCGGTTGATTGTTATCAAACGATATTTTGTCGATTTAGTAGCATAAATCGTGTAAGTTATCATTGTCTAGATTTAATTGTTAGTTATCCTATTACTGTGCGCTAATAATTTATCACAATAGTTAATATTAAAGGATATTTTGTGTAAAAATATAAATTGTCACGCTACGCTAGAGCTTGACTAAATGTTGAACTACCAATGTCGATATTCGTTCGATAAACATACCTAATCAATCTATTACATTACAATGCTGTCATAGTCCCAGATTTTAAATACGAATGTGTATTTAACAAACGTGAAGGACCTTACTATGTTTTGTGAGATTTTTTCGGTAATATACGATTTTTATTATTTCTGTTAAATTTAAGGGATACGCCAGATAATAAGTTCACACACGTTTGCCATTTGTAATTCGACACCCTCAATTCACATTGTACCATAAAACTTATAGCAAAAAACGAAGATAAAAAATACCATGTTGTCGATAAAACAGTCAAACATCGATAGATAATTGCTCTGTTGTTAGGCAACCCTATTCCTGAACACACATAGACAAATTTACGCACACACTTGCGTTTTGTTTTTGGTTACGCTTTTAATCGTTGTCGATCGTTCTTTGTCATTTTAGTTCTGTGAAAGTAACTGAAAATCTTATTCAATATTTGTTGCCGGATACATGTGTGTAGTTTTGTGATTAAACCATTCGTATTTGCATTCGTAATGTAATTGTAAATAGTGGGATTCAAACATTTGTATCGCATAGTGTTGTACTTAAGAGACCGGTCGTGATATCGATAAATGTATTGATAGTCAACTCAAAAATGAATCGATGTTTTTAATTTCCAACAGGTTTCCACAGGACACTGAACAAAGGCTGTTATGGGTCAAAAATATCAAAAAGGCAGACGACTGGTGCCCTAAAAAGTATTCAAAAATATGCTCCGCACATTTTTAAGCTGTTGTTTCAGGCAAGGGTACGCGCATAAGTGATTGCATTCTGACGTAGTACCCACCATATTTGGTAATCATCCAATGTCAACCAGAAAGTAAATTAAGTTTAGTTTAATAATGACACGCATGTGATACTTGTGTAGAGTGATTAATTATAAAGAAGCCATCATACGAAAATTGTTAGGTATGCTTTAAGGAATGATAAGTTCCATAAAACTTGTTATAATGAGAGTTTTCTGAAATGACGTTCACCAGGGCGGCAGCAGGTCCAGAAACTTGTCTAAATTCTATGTTTATAGTTTCGGGCTTAAATATTTTGTATGAGTTAAAAAAATTATATAAAAAATTTTAAACTTTATTAAAAAAATAAAATACCTTCGTATAAATTGCCGTGTGGTGACGGCAGTAAGAATACATTTGTCACCACCCCAACTCCTCCTGCGGGTGTCGTAAGAGTCGACTAAGGGATTAAAGTGTCACTGACCATTCTACAAGATTGAAGATGGGCAGCAGCGTCATCATAGTGGACAGGACACATTACTGCGATCGCCAATCCGCTTGTCCAGCGTGGCGATTATGGGCATTTACCTCCTAATGCGTATATACGCATAGTTAATAGGAGAGGCCTACGTCCAGCAGTGGACTAACATAGGCTGATGATGTGGTGATGTGAAAATACCTTCTAGTTAGTTTTTCTTTGTGTTTCTTAGCGGGACCTTACGGCTAGGTGGCGCCAACTAGTGGCATACGTTTTAGGAAACCGTCATTATGACATTTTAATTAAAGAAAATATTTCGTTAATTTTGTGATTTTATTTTTATCCTAAAATGTAGATTTTGAAATCACGATCGAAGAAGATCGTGATTCTGAGTAGGAAATAAGGTTTATTCCTACTGTATTCGCTACCTAATTTGGTAAAAGTATTAAAATTGCTGATAAAAGCATACGATGAAGACTGGACATCACAAATAGTAATGACATTTTATCTAGTCAGGTTGGTAGCATTGTTCAAGAAAATGGAGTCATTGTTGGAATTCACGACCAAGTAGAGCTACTTTATTTGTCTCTTTTTCCCTATGGAATACGTCTTGAGATTGTGAAGGATGACAATAGTTTGTTCAGGTATGTCTTAATATTCAGGATCTGCGGCCCTACCGCGAAAAACGAAATTCGTAAATTTCGAGGATTTGTCTCGCTCACTCTAATGACGCCTTCGTTTGAGTGACAGAGAAAAATCCTTTAATTTTCGCGGTAGTAGGCCTGGTCCCGCCATTATAACGGCTACCAATGCCGCTTAGCACGATGGTTGTTTGGATTGGAAACGTAAGTAAATCAAACCTCCTAGCCACGCGATGAAGCCCTCAAATAGGAAAGTTTAATCTCGTGGCTAGGGGGCTTGATTAGCTTAGTTTGACCTAACGAACAAGCATGCCAAGCGGCGTTCCCTGAGACAAAAGTGCAGACGCCATACATATCCTCTACTACTAACACTACTATGATATGCGAAGAAAAGATTTTACAATAAAATATAACAAAGTATTACAGATTAGTGATGCCGTATCTTTTGTCAACATCATTAGCAATTCGTGCAGTTACGGCGAGAAATGCTTTTTTGAATATTTCTATTAATCCTCTATTATGCTCAAAAAAGTCCTCGGCCATAATAGTGGCGAACAGTTCATGACGCTGAGTAAGACTAAATGTATCTTCCGTCTGCGTATAAGTAGAAAGCGTAGAAGCTGGCTCGACAACCAACCCTTCATCATCTGTTTGTGTCCTCCTTTCTGAAACAGTTGTTTTCGGTGTTTGCGTCCCACGTTGTACGTATAAATCGGGTGTGAGGCCGTTGATCTCGATTTAAAAAACTCCTGGGTTTCAGCTAGATACACTTTGTCGACATAATCAAGTAGAATTGACTGGCTGCAATCCGTATCCATTTCTGAAACGCAAAATATTATATGAAACATGACACGACTTTTGTTTAAGCCTATCGTATCATACACACGATACATATAAATATAGTAGTGAAGATTTTATTTTTTTACCTTATCTCAGTTATCTCCAAATAAATGTCTCTGTTTAATTTTTATTATTAAAGTAATTTGCTGTTTCTTCAAGAAATACGTAGAAATGAAGTGATAATAATGACATATATGTATATGTTTTTTTTTTAAATATTATTAGGTTTAATGAATATTTAAACAAGAAGTATGTATAGCCTCGTAAGTCCTGTATTTTTTAACACCAGTAGTCGTAACTGCCCGCTGTATTTACTGTGCCAAGTACAAATTAAGACTAGTGCTTCAGACCGAGACAAACAATTTTCGGTTTTTACTGTTTTTGAAGTACTATTTGATTATCTGTATTTATTATGGTATGTTTATTATGTATAGCACCTTCTGGAGGAGGAAACTATTGAAAATATTTTGTATGATCTAAAGTACCACAACTGAACGGCTCACTAGTCAGGAACACTTGATGTGAAATAGTCGACTGCAAGGCTCAATAGATAAGTACACGTTACATTCCGTGCTCATATATCTAGTCTGTTTCCTTAAGGTGTTTCCTCGAGTTAGTATTTCGCTTGCCGACCGTGATGCATACAATGTTTTTAATCACACTTGCCCACAAAAAAATAAGTTATAAGACAAAATATTATTAAATGACGTACTGACATTTCTATTACTTCCTAGGGAATTTCACTTTTCTATTACTCCCGCTACGCACGCAAGCAATGGCGCGCTTAGACAGCAAGTGTGATGAAAATAATAATTATTCACCAAAAATCACGACTCCACCACATCCGTACTCAAACATAGAGCGTAGCGATACTGTACGTTTGTACAAACGAATAGCACAAGGCGAACCCAACAGTTATTTCACAAACTTCATCCAAACATTCCGATCCCCGGACACACTTTAATAAATCGCATGCACCAAAAATCTTCGCGACTTCGGACAGTTTAGTGCCACAACATGCTCGAGCACCTGGATGACCCTGTCATCATCCTGACGATCTAAATCAACAAATCTTAAGATTTTTTGTTGAAGAAGATTTCGAGTGAATCAATCCATTCACAGGAACAAACCAGCGGATCTGTGTCAAGAACAACACGGTGGACATTTTGAACACTTGTTGAATTATGTTTAAAATAATGTTTTTTGTTTTAGTTGGTCAGGTATGCAGTTTTATTGTTTTTATTTAATTATTAAATTGTACTGTATGAAAACATATTGTTTTGCTTGCTCAAGATTTTGCCAAGTTTAGGTAATGCCGTTAACATAATTTCCTATGAATTATGTTCGTGATAACGATCAGTGTTGCACTGATAAGGTAATGAGTAGGTAGAAGACTTTATTGACATATCATCATCAGCCTATGATAGTCCACTGCTGGACGTCGGCCTCTCCTATTAACTATGCGTATTAGACGCATTAGGAGGTAATTGCCCATAATCGCCACGCTGGGCAAGCGGATTGGCGATCGCAGTAATGTGTCCACTATAATGACGCTGCTGCCCATCACCAATCTTTTATCAAATAATGGTAAGTGACACTTCAATCCCTTAGTCGACTCTTACGACACCCGCAGGAGGAGGAATCTGAAACCGTCCACCGACAGTTGTTTCGTCACTGAACTGTCCGCCCATAGAACTTTTCGCCTGTAAGTGTTTCCACGACGGAACCTTTAGACTGTCAACGATTGGCCGACAGGGTGTTTCGTTAGTGAGGGTTTAGACGAAAGAATCTTTAGACTATGAACGATTCGCCAACAGAACTCTTCGCTTGCTAATGTTTCGACGACAAAACCCTTCAACGACATATGATCTGCCGACAGAACCGTTCGCCGACAGTTGTTTCGCTAGCGAATGTTTCGACGGCAGAACCTCTCAACGGTATATGAGCCGCCGACGGAACCGTTTCCCGACTGTTATTTCACCGTTGAACTGTCTGTCACATATTCAGTTCACCGTTTTAAGTTTCCACATCCACCCTTGAACTTTTAAGCTCCCGCGACTCCGTACTGGCTGGATGATGGGCACAGCAGCGTCAAAGTGGACACATTACTGCGATCGCCAATCCGCATAGTTAATAGGAAAGGCCTACGTCCAGTAGTGGACTATCATAGGCTGATGATATTATGTATGTATGTTTTATCGCAGACTGTGCTTTTTAACAGTCATCTACCGATAAGTACTTACCCATACCTACTTGCTTAAACGCGTCATTTTTTTTATAACAGGTACATATAAAAAAGTCTTTTTTTGTTTCCATTCTAAATATATGATTATAATCATATCAATATGAGAAATATGCTTGCCGTCTATGACAAAAATTAACTACCAAATTATCTTTTTAACTTTAAGTTTAGTTTTCATTCATTCATTCATTACAAAGTTCATTCATCTAAAATAACTAGCCAATAAGAAACATAAAGGAGGCTACATAGATACGAAATTCCTTTAGGATTTTGATTTAAAATTTTAATTCGGGACTTCGTTAATACGCAACGAACATACTTTTATTTTAATTCATAATAATAAGATTCAGTTCAACAACGTAATTTGTAAGCATTAACTGTGTTCGAATTACAAATCGATGTTACGAATAAAACGGATTTCCGAGTGTATAGCTGGCCTAATCATTCTAGTGATAAAAAAATGTTTTTGGGGTAGTCGTAACTTGTTGAATTGCAATGCACAAAAATGTGGGTAGGTACATATTCGTCGGATTATTTTATTTGTTTACTTGTTAAAAGTGTTCCCTTACGTTAGTTGTGTCCTACTCGAGATTAATGATTAAAAGTTGTCAAAATGAGTGAACACGAACAGTGCAGTATTGTGAAGTCAAAACGTGGCAAAGATATTTTGGTTAGTGAAGGATATTATTATCATTTAAATAACAAACGCGATACCAAGTTTTACCGGAGGTGTATAAGAAAAGATGCAGTTCGGTGCAATGTATATGTTATTACGCAGTTGGTGGACAATAAACATACAATTATTACGCGGAATCGTGAACATACACATTTACCAGACCCGGAAAAGCTGGTACAATTTAAATTAAAGTGCGACATAAAAGAAAAAGCGAGTTTTTCCATGGATGCTCCATCACAAATCGTTCAACGGTGCACTCAAGAAGTGCCACGTACTTGCGCTCCTCACATACCTAACAAAGAATGATGATTCACCGAGTGCGAAACAAAACTTTGCCTAATATTCCCAAGGAATTACGTGATGTTATAATTCCCGAGGAATATACTAAAATTGACCACGAGCAATTTTTAATCGGTCATTTCATAGATAAATGTGTTATAGTTTACGCCACGAATGAAAATTGCAGGCTTCTAAATGCAGCAAAATACTGGCTCATGGATGGGACGTTTGAGTGCTGTCCCCAACCCTTCTGTCAAATATATTCCATTCATGCACTAGTTGGTTCAGCGGAAGGCACAAGTAAAATAGTCCCATTAGTTTATGGATTGCTGTCGCACAAAACTGAGAGGTGCTATTTAATATTCCTTGAGATATTAACAAGACATGCATTGCATCAATTAAAAGTTCATTTGAATCCAGAAATCATTGTAACTGATTTTGAATGCGCTGCTATGAACGCAATAAAATAAATGTTCCCATTATGTGTGAATAAACTTTGCTTTTTCCATCTAAATCAAAGCATATGGCGACATGTTCAGTCAGAAGGTCTAGTACGGCTTTATAACACGGACCCAGTGTTTGCTCATAAAATAAGACACTTTGCGGGCATTTTTGGAGCCAACGGAAATTGCCGATGCGTTCGACATAATAAAACATGAAATGATTCCCAAAGAAGCCGAAGAACTCACAAAATGGTTTGGAAAGTATTATGTTAATGGATCAGCAAAAGTTTCAAAAACCGTTAGCTCCAAAATTACGGTAAAACAACGGCCACCCCAATTTCCGCCTAGCATGTGGTCAGTGCTCGACAGCTACATAACAAACATTCCACTGTCACAAAATGCTCTTGAATCCTGGCACAATCGATGGAATACACTTTTAGGCCGACGAAAATGGAACTTATTTTGCACAATCAACGAGTTTAAGAAGGAGCAAAAACATACAGAAGGCGTAATAGAATGTATCTATTCAGCGGAGCCTATGCCAAAACGCAGGAAAACCACTATTGCATACAAAGAAAGAATTAACCAACATTTATCTGAAAAAAATCAACTGGACATGAAATGTTACTTAAGTGGCTGGGCTCATATTTTGCATATAATTAAATAATTGTTCATTTCATATTGTGTTCAGTAAAACGTCCCAATTTGTCGATTTCAAATTGCTATAAAGCCGCTTTGTCGATTACAAAGATACAAGCAAATCTGGACTTTATAGCAATCTACAAAGTAGGACGTTTTACTAAACACACTCACATTATTGTATTTATTTAAAAGGTTTAATAATTTGGATTTAAGTTTATTTCTGTTATTATTTCAATTTTGAATAACGGTAAATTGCCTGCAACTAGCCCTCTTCCAGTTATTGATAACCTTGTAAGGTAAGGTGGGATAAGATGAAACGGTTTTCAGAATGGGGACCTTCTGGCACAGCGTCTGCTGGTAGCATTTTGTCTTACCCCATTAAAAAAACCGTTTCATCTTACTCCACCTTACCTTAATAAAAATGTACTCTATATATTAATAAACAGAATTCATTTTATCATAACGTGACGAGTTACTATGTGGCTGACAATAGAAATTTTATACAAAAATGAGCTCTATTTGTTTACTTTGATTTTCAGTATACTGTGGTTATATAGGTATTAGACACAGGGCAGTTAATGGCAATTTCCCCTACAAAACTGTAACAAAAATCTATCGATGCAATATGCAAATAATTGAACCGTAGCTTGTACTTATCAAACTGAACAATAATTAATAAGTTCAGCTACTTGTATAAATGGGCATTTTTATTTTTTGGGATACCCAATTAGCGCGAAGTTAAAAAAACCTTAATTTCAGTCAGTTTCGTAATGACAATTACGCACAAAATTTGATGATCAAACGAACTTACCAAGTGAAGTTCGATCACAATTATGTGAGCAACTTCATTCGACGCGATTTAAGGTTTACATATTGTAGTAGCGCCCCACGCATCAGCCTTGCACGGTGTTTAAAGTTTTTTTTTTTTTTATGTTAGCAACACTAAAAACATTCCCACTATCTTTCACCCCCTCTATCGGGGTTCCATAGTCGGCTCACTGACTGCCTCGTTCGAATCATTTTGTTTACAGTATTAATGTTGAGAATTTATTTCACTTTTTGTTATAAGTGGGTAGGGTGACATTAGACAAAACTGTCCTTTAATATTGAGGGTGGGTTGTTATAAATCGCGTCGAATGAAGTTGCTCACATAATTGTGATCGAACTTCACTTGGTAAGTTCGTTTGATCATCAATTATATTTCACAACTTCATTCTTTGCGATTTAAGGTTTACATATTGTAGGATGTTCAGAGCACAAATGTGAAATAAATCTCAAACGCAGAGATGAAACGTAAAATAAACAGTAAAGGTACTCTCAGAACAGCAAATCTTTTATTAGGTAAGTTTAAAATAAACTAAAGAGTTTTAATTCTTATTTTGATTTAGGTATTTAACATTATGCTAATCATGGTTATTATAAAATTTATGAATTATTTTTATTTTACAGGTTTTTTGACGATGACGACAAATATCTTAGCAAATTGATAGCAATCGTCTACAATTTCATTATTATGAAACTAGGCAAAAATAAAAGAAAAAATCGCTTCAACTGGCAATTTTGCGTATGATGTCTACACTGACAACGAACTTGTTGGCTATACCAACATAGAAGTGGCAGAATGCCTAGTGCTATACTGTGCAGTGTGCAGTGAACATAATATGTGTTGATACCACTATTGTGAAATCCAGCGACTCAATATTTGCGATGAGTCTTTGGCATGTTTTTTTTTTGTAACTGATAAATAAAGTGTCTATGTTGAAACCGCAAAGTGAATTAGTTATTATTTTAGTACGTCTGTATACATTGAGATGACAAAGTTCTGGTTTCTCGTCAAAAAATGGAAGTTAATATCGGTTGTGTACAATTCCGCCGAGAATTTTTATTATAAATTTCGAAAGTAGTTGTACTTCTGTGTGTGTGTCAATATTTTGTGTTCGGATCAATATAAAGATTTGTACGCAGTGTGCGGTAGCCAGGGCCAATAAAATAAGTGTTTCTAGATCTTCATTAGGCCATTTACGTGTCAAAAAATTTAGCATCTCGCTAGAATGTGTTTTTTCCAATAATGACAGCGCATATCTATAATTATTAATAGTTCCATATTTGAATTAAATATTTGGATGGAGTTGTATGGATTCTGAAACCAATAACTTTTCAAAGAATGGAAGCCAGGGTTGTGTTGGCCAATGCATTTTTAAAATGAAGTCTGTTAATTAAAGCGAATGAAGGAAATGCATAAAAAGTTTTAAGTTTCTGCTGGAAAAGCGTTACTTTATTATTATATTTTTATTGTAAAAGCGTATTTGAGGCAATATTGTTTTTAATCGGCTTGCAAATAAATCTACTTCCGGTTCAACAAGTATTTGTTTTATTTGTTTATAGGCATAATTTTCTAACTCCCATCCAGTCGCTAAATTATCTACGAGATAATTGATCAGCGTGTATATTTTTCTTAGTGTTTATGTATGAAGCAAAAAACATAATTTCACAATTGTATATATTGTGGGCAAAAACATTTTTAAGCCAAAAACGCTATTTTAATTTAAAATTATTAATGTGACATCTTAGTTCCGTATCTTTCCAATAACAGTGTGCTTCTTTACCAACGTTGAAAGCTCCCCAGCCAGTAGTGGAAGCATTAGAAAATAATTATTATTGCTTGAATCTGATTTTAACCTGAAGGGATTAAATTTTAGTTATGTCCACCACATTTGCAGAGGTACGATGACTAATTAATTTTGCGATATTCCGTAATTTATACTTTATTAACTTCTGACGACGGGACGGTAGTCTTAATTGCATATAATATGTTTCGAATTGAATATAAATAACAATATATAAATAACTCTTTGCATCCAAGGTATTCATAAACTAGTTTTAGAATCCTTGTAAATATGTACGGTGATCATGATTAAACCATCGCTAAACAATTAAATTCATATAAAATATCCAACATAAATTGGAGATAATATTTTCCGTGTGGTTCGTAAATGGGTATTAAATAATACGCATCTTATAAGTCTATTGGAGACACATGTAACAATTATTTTTTATTAATTTTGAAGCTGTGTGGTAATCTTCTATTTGAAAATGTGGTGGTTTTTACAAATGTATTCATACATTTTAAATTTAATATATCAATATTATTAACAGTAAGGGTACAATGTCACGTCATCTGTTAGTATATTTTAGTAAGTATTAAATACGTGTAACAGAAGATCCAGCAAGGAATTTGTTGGTGTGATGGCGTTGATTTAACACTTTGAGCGCGGGGAACTCTCGAGGGGAGTTCTCTGTGGGAGGTCAATTTTTGCTAAAAAGCGGAAAAAATCACGGGATCGGCTATGAGCGTAGCGCGTAGCACTCGTCCGCAATGAAATTGTTAACAGTTTATTAATAGACATTTTGTAATCAAGTTTTTCTTGTTCATATTTAGATTATTAGGTAGAAAGGTGATAATGATAAAATAGATATCTCTTGACCCTCCATGATAAAATAACGGGATCACTAGTTGACCAGGACCCTGATTTCTGACCAGGAGCGAGAGGAGTGCAGAAGACGTCCAGTGTATTGTACCTCGTGTGTTCTGCTCGTATATGCGAGGCGTGCGCACGCGCTCGCGGCCCCTGCGGTAGCAGGCGCTGTAGCTGGCGGCGGGCGACGGCGCCGGCGCGGGCAGCGCTGCGGCACGATGGCGCCCTGCATCCGGCGAGGGATATGTCGTGTTCCGATGCAGAGTGTTGTAGTTTACATGACCTCTCTGACGGCGGTGTCTATTCTTCATGATGAAATTTTCTTTATTAAATAAATTATACAGTTAATGTGTATCTTTCTTTTAAATGTATTAACGGTCTACGCTTTAGCTTATTAGTCTCGCTCTGCATTATTTACAGTAACTTATCCTTTAAATTTGCATTTATTGCAGAAATGCCAAAATTCCTTCTCGTTTTTGTCTGTGTAAAATGAGAATCGCATAGAACACGACATGCGTCGCTTATAGGTTTTAGAAGGGGTATGACTAGAAGGTGGCAATTGGCCATATATGACCTTCTTCAGCTAGTTTGTCCAGTCAATTGACGATTTCCTCGTCCAATTTTATTTCCTCGAGCGAGAACAGTGTGCATTCAGTGGGTACATTCTGGTGCCGATGACCGGTTGACGTGTCAGATTGAAAAGATGTCGTGCGTACAGAATCTGGGCTGGGCTGTGCTGATGGTGCTCGTGTGATGATCCCAAAATTGGAGATACAGGCGTACATAGCTAAATTGTTAGCTAGTTTGGCGTAACAGTACCTTTGTATGGTTATCCTTTAAACGTGACAGTAACAGCCCCATTTGGCACTACGCATACGATTAAGTTTTCCTTTTGTTTCTATTTTTAGCATCAAATAGACATTTTTCATTTCATTTCATCAGCGTTGTAGAAACTGGACCTTGCTGAAATTCAGCGGTAGCTACATATTCGGACAGTATCTGCCCGATTTGGCAGTAACGCTGATGCGTTAGTACACTGATGTGTTGCAGAAACTCTGCGTTGCCGAAACTGGGCCTTGCGTTGTAGAAAACTGCGTTGTAGAAATTCAGCGTCAGCTATTGTTAGCTAGCTTGATGTAACAGTACCTTTGTATGGTTACTGGTTTAGTCTTAAAACATGAGTAGCATGACAGTATCTGCCCGGTTTGGCAGTAACGCATCAGCGTTGCAGAAAACTCTGCGTTGCAGAAACTCGGCCTTGCGTTGTAGAAATTCAGCATCAGCTATTGTTAGCTAGCTTGGCGTCGACGTTGTTAGAAACTCGACGTTGAAGAAAACTCGGTGGCGTTGCATATATTCGGCGTTAGCTATTGTTAGCTAGCTTGGCGTAACATTACCTTTGGGCTACTTGTTACCCTTTATGCATGACAGTATCTGCCCTGTTAGCAGTAACGTATCAGCGTTGTAAATATTCTGCGTTGCAGAAACTCGGCGTTGCAGAAACTCGACGTTGAAGAAAACTCGACGTTGAAGAAAACTCGGCGTTGAAGAAAACTCTGCGTTGCATATATTCGGCGTTAGCTATTGTTAGCTAGCTTGGCGTAACAGTATCTTTGGGCTACTTGTTACCCTTTAAGCATGACAGTATCTGCCCTGTTAGCAGTAACGTATCAGCGTTGTAAATATTCTGCGTTGCAGAAAACTCGACGTTGAAGCATGACAGTATCTGCCCTGTTAGCAGTAACGTATCAGCATTGTAAATATTCTGCGTTGCAGAAAACTCGACGTTGAAGACTTTAAGCATGACAGTATCTGCCCTGTTAGCAGTAACGTATCAGCATTGTAAATATTCTGCGTTGCAGAAAACTCGACGTTGGAGACTTTAAGCATGACAGTATCTGCCCTGTTAGCAGTAACGTATCAGCATTGTAAATATTCTGCGTTGCAGAAAACTCGACGTTGAAGACTTTAAGCATGACAGTATCTGCCCTGTTAGCAGTAACGTATCAGCATTGTAAATATTCTGCGTTGCAGAAAACTCGACGTTGAAGACTTTAAGCATGACAGTATCTGCCCTGTTAGCAGTAACGTATCAGCATTGTAAATATTCTGCGTTGCAGAAAACTCGACGTTGGAGACTTTAAGCATGACAGTATCTGCCCTGTTAGCAGTAACGTATCAGCGTTGCAGAAACTCTGCGTTGTAAAAACTCGGCGTTGAAGATAACTCGGCGTTGAAGAAAATTCGGCGTGTTGCTTGACGTGCGAAGGCTTGAGCACGGAAACGTTGAATGATTCGAACGAGGCAGTCAGTGAGCCGACTATGGAACCCCGATAGAGGGGGTGAAAGATAGTGGGAATGTTTTTAGTGTTGCTAACATAAAAAAAAAAAAACTTTAAACACCGTGCAAGGCTGATGCGTGGGGCGCTACTACAATATGTAAACCTTAAATCGCAAAGAATGAAGTTGTGAAATATAATTCGATAATATCGCGGTTTTGGTATTCATTTTACAAACTATAAGCCATATTATGATATAAAAACTCCGATCGAGTTTAACTTCCTAAAGATATTGTACTTAATTGTCGTTACGAAGCTGATTTAAATTAAGGTTTTTTTAACTTCGCGCTAATTGGGTAACCCAAAAAGTAAAAATGCCCACATTACTTGTGGGTAATTTAATTTCTAGCATACGTCAATAGTAGATTGTGTACCAAGGGAGCAAAATGAGATATTTACGACAAAGGTGTACCTTGAAATGGGTGAGGGAATCAAATATAGAATTCTTAGCGCAGTAAGGGATTCAAGTATTAACGCCCACTGTGGAAATAATTTTGCTACCGTGTGAGACATACTATTTTTCATTTCACATTACCTACGAGGAAATGTATATATACCTACCTAATAATATATTATATAAACATAAAAAATATACGTAATATTTAAAAAAATCTGTACATGAACAGAAAAGTATTATTTTGCTCCCTAATAGCAAGGAGGAAAAGTACCACTTCCTGGTGCCTTTTCATAGGGAATAAGGTCCAAATCCGCGTTATTGTAAGTGGGTGAATTAACTTTTTTCTGTCTGTTATTGCCATGGTTACGGTCACCTGAGTCAAATTGGTTTTATGCAAAATTATGCTACTTAATTTATGCAAACATGCATACAGTCCATGTTTGTAAGATGACCCATCAAGGAAAGGGTTTATTAACACCAGAAAAATGCATGTTTGCATAGTTTAAGTATCATAATTATGCATAAAACCAACGTGACTCAGGCGACCGTAACCATGGTAATAACTATACCCCGAAATTTTTCTAGCGGGAACGAGAGATTGAAAAATTAAACATCGACATAACTGTTATCGATAAGTCATAAAGTGGTCAATAATAGTACATTTCGATGCAAGTGCAAAAATATTTTTTTTCGACGAGGGTGAAAGTTGGAGCCCGAGTGAAACGAGGGCGACAATCATCCGAGTTAAAAAGAAGTTTTTAACTCGGGTGATTGTCGCCCTCGTTTCACTCGGGCTCCAACATTCACCCTAGTCGAAAAAAAATTTTTGCCCTTGTATCGAAATGTACTATTAATAAATAAATAATTTGCCGTAGCTTAATATAATAAGATAAATTACAAGAATGCAATGTACACCTATTCAAAATGATACATTATTATTTTCATATCTTGTATTTAATACCCATCAAATAACAAATAGTAATAAAATATACTCTTAAGCTATAGGAAATAATTAATAATATATGAAGTATCCTATACCTGTATTTCTTGGTTAGTACAGTCACGTCTAATATGTATACATTTCGTAACGTATGTCAAAGGCATAAGGATCAAAATCGTATACATATTATTAGAGCCGACCGTACCTGTTTTTATGAAGTTAGAACGGTTTACCTATCGACAACAGTTATGTCGATGTTTAATTTTGTCAATCTCTCGTTTCTGCTAGAAAAATATCGAGGTATAGTAATAACAGACAGAAAAAAGTTGATTCACCCAAGTACCACGTAGAAACCTATGAATCATCATTAAAATTATGAAGTTTTTAATTAAAAAAAATTGTTATTATTATTATTATTTGATCCTACTTGTTAACCGACTTCAAAAAGGAGGAGGTTTACAATTCGTCGAAATCTTTTTTTTTTTTTTATGTATGTTCCCCGATTACTCGAAGACGCGTGGACCGATTTCAAATATTCTTTTTTTGTTTGAAAGGGTATACCTTCTAGTTGGTCCCATTGTCACCGAATCCAGATCTGATGATGGGATCCTGGAGAAATCGAGGGAACTCTTCAAATGTTGTAGGCACACATGACATTTTTCATTTATTTTCGAAGACTAATCAGGTATTTGCATCTAGTCATGAACATCTTAAGTTGGTGATCTGATGATGGAAGGTACAACTCTTTAGCAATTAGGAGTTGGGGGATAATTCTTTAAGTATAACATATTTCGTGTATTTTGGAAGCTATTTGAGTATTTGCCTTTAGGTGGTCATCCTTTCATGTTGGTGAGCTGATGATGTAAGGTACAACTCCTTGGAGATTAGGAGTTGGGGGATAATTCTTTAAATATAACATATTTCATATATTTTGGAGGCTATTCGAGTATTTGCCTTTAGGTGGTCATAGTCTCATGTTGGTGAGCTGATGATGAAAGGAATAACTCCTTAACGATTAGGGGTTGGAGGATCATTCTTTGTATTATAACAAATGTCATACATTTTCGAAATCTATTCAAGTGTTTGCTTAGTAGTTATGACATGTCGGTTAGCGGTTAGTGATTCTTTAAATAATATTGGCATGCTAGGTCTGTTACCTTTGAAATTGTTTTTGTATTCATACAAGTTCGCCAGTTCAGGTTTTATGGCCTACTACAGTGCAGTACATTCTAATTATAAGTATTTAGAGCATACTGAATAACGCTTTTATATTTACACTACTAAAAAGCAAAAAATAAAATATTTTAAAAATAAAAATAAAACCGCCTTCAAAAATTCGCCCGAACTAAAAAGTTAAAAATAATTTTGGTTCCTACTTCTTAGGATTTCCTACCCAAACCTTTAAACCTTTTACCCTATTCATTGAAATAAAACATTATGGCTAGGTACCCTACAGATTTCTTAGAAGTCGGTGCCAAGCCAAATATGTTCACTTTGCGAGTACTTATATGTATTTGATAGAGCTTTGTAACTTACCTACTGTCACTCCGGTTATGCTTTCATGAAAATGACTGAGGCAGACCATTCTGTTGATAAAAGCGTAATCGGAGTGACAGTAAGTTACAAAGCTCTGTCTAATATATACCTATGAACGTTCGGCTTGGCACCGACTTCTAAGAAATCTGTAGGGTACCTAGCCATAATGTTTTATTTCAATGAATAGGGTAAAAGGTTTAAAGGTTTGGGTAGGAAATCCTAAGAAGTAGGAACCAAAATTATTTTTAACTTTTTAGTTCGGGCGAATTTTTGAAGGCGGTTTTATTTTTATTTTTAAAATATTTTTTACTTATAATTAAGTATCTACGAAATTTGCATAGATACAGATACATAGTATACATACTGACGGGCAAACATATGGACAGTTGGAAAACGCGGTTATATTTATGCCCTAATTGTTGGTTTTGTATTGGTCAATGAATATCATCTATCATTAATATTATGAAGTTTTTAACCGACTTCAAAAAGGAGGAGGTTTACAATTCGTCGAAATCTTTTTTTTTTTTTATGTATGTTCCCCGATTACTCGAAGACGCGTGGACCGATTTGAAATATTCTTTTTTTGTTTGAAAGGGTATACCTTCTAGTTGGTCCCATTGTCACCGAATTCAGATCTGATGATGGGATTCTGGAGAAATCGAGGGAACTCTTCAAATGTTGTAGGCACACATAACATTTTTCATTTATTTTCGAAGATTAATCAAGTATTTGCATCTAGTCATGAACATCTTAAGTTGGTGATCTGATGATGGAAGGTACAACTCTTTAGCAATTAGGAGTTGGGGGATAATTCTTTAAGTATAACATATTTCGTGTATTTTGGAAGCTATTTGAGTATTTGCCTTTAGGTGGTCATCCTTTCATGTTGGTGAGCTGATGATGTAAGGTACAACTCCTTGGAGATTAGCAGTTGGGGGATAATTCTTTAAATATAACATATTTCATATATTTTGGAGGCTATTCGAGTATTTGCCTTTAGGTGATCATAGTCTCATGTTGGTGAGCTGATGATGAAAGGAATAACTCCTTAACGATTAGGGGTTGGAGGATCATTCTTTGTATATAACAAATGTCATACATTTTCGAGATCTATTCAAGTGTTTGCTTAGTAGTTATGTCATGTCGGTTAGCGGTTAGTGATTCTTTAAATAATATTGGCATGCTAAGTCTGTTACCTTTGAAATTGTTTTTGTATTCATATAAGTTCGCCAGTTCAGGTTTTATGGCCTACTACAGTGCAGTACATTCTAATTATAAGTATTTAGAGCATACTGAATAACGATTTTATATTTACACTACTAAAAAGCAAAAAATAAAATATTTTAAAAATAAAAATAAAACCGCCTTCAAAAATTCGCCCGAACTAAAAAGTTAAAAATAATTTTGGTTCCTACTTCTTAGGATTTCCTACTCAAACCTTTAAACCTTTTACCCTATTAATTGAAATAAAACATTATGGCTAGGTACCCTACAGATTTCTTAGAAGTCGGTGCCAAGCCAAATATGTTCACTTTGCGAGTACTTATATGTATTTGATAGAGCTTTGTAACTTACTGTCACTCCGGTTATGCTTTCATGAAAATGACTGAGGCAGACCATTCTGTTGATAAAAGCGTAATCGAAGTGACAGTAAGTTACAAAGCTCTATCTAATATAGAGGGTGGAAAGGGACGACGTTCCTTCCCGCTACCGACCGAGTCTACCAACCATTACGATGAACTTTTAGTATGGGACCAACATCGAAATATTAAAAAAAAAAATTAACCCCTCATACAAAGTGAGTGATTAGTTAAAGTTCAATAGTATGGAAAAGTCAATTTTCCATGTCCGCTTTCGATGTTGGTCCCATACTGAAAGTTCATTGTAATGGTTGGTAGACTCGGTCGGTAGCGGGAAGGAATGTCGTCCCTTTCCACCCTGTATACCTATGAACGTATTCGGCTTGGCACCGACTTCTAAGAAATCTGTAGGGTACCTAGCCATAATGTTTTATTTCAATGAATAGGGTAAAAGGTTTAAAGGTTTGAGTAGGAAATCCTAAGAAGTAGGAACCAAAATTATATTTAACTTTTTAGTTCGGGCGAATTTTTGAAGGCGGTTTTATTTTTATTTTTAAAATATTTTATTATTACTAATATTGTTTTGTTATTATTATTTTTTATTAAGTGATCATACTTGTTACCTTCTTATAATTAAGTTGTGGTCTGTTCCGTGGTGGTAATAAAAACAAATAATTAATTACATCTATATTTTGAGTTTTATTACTAACCCATGAGTAAAGTGCAGTAAGGCACAATAACTTGAGTTCCATATGCGTCCACTGAACAAACACGCCACGTGAGCAGTGGATTCTCTATTCAGATCAGAATTCCCCAGTCCAAATTTCCCCCAGCACGTTATGAATATATTTATATCATCTTATTCATAAGCGTGTGTGTACTAAAATTATTTAACCTTTCGATAATTATTGGCCTCTTTCTCTAAGGACAAACTTTTATCAAAACTTGGTTAAAAGAAGTTAACGTTTATAAATAAGGGGGTTAGAATTTAAGTTCGCACCGGCTCGTTCACCGTTGAAGGGGTTTGTCGTTGAAATACAACAGTTCAACGGTGAAAGAACAGTCGGGAAACGATTCCTTCGGCGGCTTACATACCGTTGAGAGGTTCTGCCGTCGAAACATACGCTAGCGAAACAACTGTCGGCGAACAGTTCTGTCGGCAGATCATATGTCGTTGAAGGGTTTTGTCGTCGAAACATTAGCAAGCGAAGAGTTCTGTTGGCGAATCGTTCATAGTCTAAAGATTCTTTCGTCGAAACCCTCACTAACGAAACACCCTGTCGGCCAATCGTTGACAGTCTAAAGGTTCCGTCGTGGAAACACTTACAGGCAAAAAGTTCTATGGGCGGACAGTTCAGTGACGAAACAACTGTCGGTGGACGGTTTCAGATTCCAGGAGTTGGGGTGGTGACAAATGTATTCTTACTGCCGTCACCGCTACACGGCATTGACATAAGATCTGTCAAATTCCCGTTTCCCGCCACACTGACGGCACTTTCGGGAATTTAATACTTAGGAACGTATATTTGACATGTGTTATACCTCTTTCTTACAAGCATAGTCTCATTATTCGAAAACACTGGCCACTTAGAAAAAAAAACAATGTCCGATTTTCAATTGTTTTTTAAAGTCGTTGAGTCGCTGGTGAAAATGGAGCTGTCCCGCGAAAGTTTTAGAGCAATGATTTATTATGACTTTAAAAGTGGATTAACACAACAACAATGTGGAGACCGATTAACTATTGCTTTTAGTAGTGAAGCACCTTCAAAGACGACCATATACAGGTGGTCATCGGAATTCCAACGTGGACGAGTGTCTCTTTCGGATGTCTGACGTGAGGGTCGCCCGAAAACGGCCGTTACCGATCAAAACATCGATGTTGTTCGCCAACTGATAAAGGAAGATAGGCATGTTACATATCGGGAGATTCAGGAGACTTTAGGCATTGGAATGAGTCAGGTACAAGTTATTTTACAACAAGAGTTGGGCGTGCGGAAGTTATTTTCCCGGTGGATTCCTCACTTGTTATCTGCCGACCAGAAAACGGTACGTGTCAATTGGTGCCGCAAAACTTTAAAAAGATTTAATGGAGGAAGCTCAAATGCCGTTTTTAGTATTGTGTCAGGTGACGAATCATGGATTTACGCATATGAGCCTGAATCGAAAAACCAATCTCGAGTTTGGGTTTACGAAGACGAACCGAAGCCGACAAAAGTTGTTCGTTCTCGCATTACGATCCAAAAAATTGTAGCCACGTTTGTCTCCAAATCGGGTCACGTGGCGACTATCGCTCTTGAAGATCGAAGAACTGTCAATGCCGATTGGTATATAGGCGTTTGTTTACCGATTGTTTTTGCTGAACTGCGAAAAACTAACCCTAACCGCCGTATTATACTACACCATGATAATGCCAGCCCTCACACCGCTCAGAAAACAGACGACTATCTGAAGGGCGAAAACGTCGAATTACTGGACCATCCTCCGTACAGCCCCGACCTAAGTCCCAACGATTTTTTTACTTTCCCGAAAATAAAGAATCGGTTGCGTGGTCAGCGTTTTCAGACCGCGGAAGAAGCAGTCGACACTTATAAAATGGCCATTTTGTCAACCCCCACTTCAGACTTCAATAACTGTTTTAAAAACTGGTTTCAGAGAATGAAAAAGTGTATTAAACACAAAGGAGAATACTTTGAAAAACAATAAAAGTACTTTTATTTCATTAAAATGCGTATTTTTTCCAATTCCCGAAACTTTCAGGGCAACCTACGTAGTGACCTTTTATACTGTCAGGTCATAAACTACCTGCTTCACAGGTGGGTAGATCTCAACCGGATTTTATTATCTACCTGCATGGACCAAAGCAAAGACCACTGCAAGCAATACATTGCTTATCGTTTTCTAGATTTCGAACTCTTAACAAATTAATTGTAAACATTGCAAACAAAACTGTTCTCATTGTAAATAACACAATTCTGGCGTTCGATGACTCGACGTGTCGTACAGGTCTGCGCCAACTGAAGCGCGACTCCGACAAGCAAATTCTTTTAAGTGATAAACAATCAAACATAAAGATATGCTTAGCAAGAGAGTGTATCGAGCACAGGTTTCACCGTTACGTACTGCCTTCGCAAAGCGATTTGACCCCTACATATTCAGTTTTATTTACAATATTGTCACTAAACATGTAGATATTAAGGAAAAGTCAGTTTTCAAAGCCAAGCAACTTATAAAGGAGTGGCTAGCCAACTTAAATTACGACGAAACGGAAATAATTATTCAAACTCGAAATAGCTGAATTCTTTTTCTGATGCAATAGTCAAAAAATTGTAATTATCATATTTTTTATTTTTAGTCTTAATGTTCATAGTGTGCACTTGGTTGTAAACAAAATAGCATCTACCAAACGTTTTGCTCTCTCAACCGGCTTCTTAGGCAAGTCTTCAAGTTTTTGGTCGGCGCGATATGACGCCTAGTGCAGTTACCAATGCTTATCCAATTGTCATATAATACTTTTTGTTTCATAAAGATATTTTAATTTTTCAGTTTTTTTCATTACAGAACTCCGATCATAGGAATTAAAATGTATGAACATAAAATTTATGAAGTAATAAATTATGAAGAGTGATTATTATGAACTCCAATCCGTAGTAAAATCGTAAATAGGAAAACAAATTTTATGAGACACTTGTTTCCGTGGACCAACTGAGCTGAAATTTGATATGCATTCGTAACTTTAATCCAAATTAAACATAAGCTGCGAAGACCGAACTTTGCACAAGCGCCATTCGGCCCGGAGCATCCAGAGATATTAATATTAGTTAGCGATTAGCCTTCCTCAAATTCATCGGTGGCCGACGACGCCTTCCTAGGACTGACAGAAACAAATGCTCAAATTATAACATTTTCGGTAGGTAAGCCTTCAAGCATAAACTTCCAAGGCAGGATTATTTGAATTTTATTTAATTTAAATGTCGTTTCTAACTCTTCTGACAGATATTCCATTAGTTCAAATCAACTTCGGGAATGCGAACGAACGGCGATGGTATTCAAATTCATATTATAGAACACAAATCAGTTCAGTTCCAGATCAAATTCAGTTACGGCACAGCGGAACGAAGAATGTTACCCAGCATGGGCGTCAATAGTACATAAGATGCAGGGAAGTACTGTCGAACATGCCATGGTTTATACAGGGTGTTTGGTTAGCGGTGTCGGAGCTTTTAAGGGCTTAAACTACTATCAATTTCATCGATAAATTACCATACATTTTTTTTGTGCCATCGATACTTAAATGGCGGCCATTTTAAAATTTCAAACAGACGAATACGGGCGCACGTGATATTTCTGGAATCATACGTTTGTTATCGGTCCTATCCTTGCAAAAAAATCTCGTTAGAGAGCTCATTAGAAAAGCAAACTAATTAACCCTTTACCGCATGGGAAGCCAGAATTGGCGTCAAAGTTCCTAGATTTTTTTTCGTGCTCTAAGGATTTGAATATAAGGTTCAAACTTATTAAATAGGGTAATCAAACATAAATATATTGGTGGGTAGTTTTAGAATTCCGATAAATACAACACACGGTAAACAAAACATCATTCAAGTGACGCGTGCGCTAAGTGTTGACCATAGTAAAGATTGAGACATTTCATCAGTGTATAAAAAGTGAAAAACGCAGGTAAGTACGTAATGAAAAATATTTTTCTCTTATTTTAAGTATCGGCTTACGTGTGTTAATGTTAGTTTGTGTAAATTATTATTTATTCGGCTGTTTATGGAAGGTTTTTCTCAGAAGCCATTAATGGCTTCGTATGCATTCAGGGTGTTTCTGTCTTAATCCAGAAATGGCTTCGTATGCATTCGGTGTACTTACTGACTAGTAATAAATTATTTATTTTATTTCAGATAATGCTTCCATTACGTTTCTATGGTAGTTCCAAGCACGTGAAGTCCATTCCTGGAGATGGATCTATCAGTGACGATGATTCTTTATCCGACTCTGATGACGATAATGTACCATTATCTGATCTCCAATCAAAAAAGCGGTGTAAAAACGTTGTGATTCCCGATTCTGATCCTGATTCTTCAGAAGAAGAGTGTGAGCAGGGTAATTCTAAACCCACACCTTCAAAGAAAAAGAAGGCGCCCAAAGAAAAAATCAACTGGTCTGAAGAAAAAATGCCTCCATACGATGCCAAAAATGTTGAGTTCCTTGGTTCTACCCTTTTGCCAAATTTGTAGAAGAATTAGAATCTCCGGCAGATTTTTTTAAATTTTTCATCACAGATGAAATTTTGAATTATATAGTAGAACAATCAAATTTGAAGTCCGTGCAAAATAACGTTAACAAACCAGCTGGAATTACAAAAGATGAAATGGAACAATTCTTAGGTATTGTAATATTTACATCTCTAGTTCATTTGCCAGCTACGAGAATGTACTGGTCTAACGCAGTAGGCCAACGACAAGTGTATGAAACGATGACCTGCAATCGGTTTGAATCAATCAAAAGATTTCTTCACTTGAATGATAATGAGAATTTTATACCGTTTGGCAGACCAGGACATGATAAACTTTTCAAAATTAGGCCTTTCTTAGAAAAAATTAGAGAGAGATTGTTGTTAGTGCCGAAAGAGGAGCATCTAGTTGTAGATGAGCAGATAGTACCCACCAAATGTCGACACGAACTAAAACAGTATAACCCTGCTAAACCTCATAAATGGGGATACAAAAACCTAGTGCTTAGTGGCGTTTCTGGATTCAGTTACGATTTTGACATTTTCGCTGGCGAGCAAAGTAATTCGTTTCCAAGTGATGCTCCTGACCTGGGTGTTAGTTCTAATGTTGTGACTCGGTTGACCTCATCTGTTCCACGACATATCAATCATAAGATTTTTTTTGATAATTGGTTTAACAGCCCAAAACTGCAAGTATACTTGTTTCAAAACGGACTTCTGCCATTAGGCACAGTCAGGCTGAACCGAGTACCAAATTCGCAGATGCCTCCAGAAAAAGAGCTAAAAAAGTTAGGTCGAGGCGCTATGAAGGAAAAAGTTGCAACAATCGAAAATGTTAAACTAAGTCTGGTGTCTTGGTTTGACAATAAAGCTGTTAGTTTGCTGTCAGCATATGTCGGCAGCGAACCAGTTACATCCAAAACTCGATATGTCAGAAAGGAAAAAAAATATGTCGAGATACCATCACCTCAAGCTGTTGATGCTTATAATCAGCATATGGGGGGAGTAGATTTATTAGACTCCTTATTAGGCCTCTATAGAATCACTATTAGATCGCGCCATTGGTACAAGAGGATTTTTTTCCATATGATTGATCTGTGCGTTGTGAATGCTTGGTTGTTGTGGCGTCGCACTACCGATGTGTACATGCCTTTGTATGATTTTAAACTTGCTGTTTCTGAACATTATCGAAAAGCAGGAAAGAGTGTGACGAGAAAACGCGGACGTCCAAGTGCAGCTGGTACTCCGAACGGGACGCCCTCATCAAGTAGACCACTTACACCGACTACTCCAACAGGTCGCCCTTTGGAAACTTCGTTACCAAAAAGACCACGGAAAACCCCGGCAAGAATTCAAGAACTGCCACTAAACTCTGTACGCTCTGACAAGTTGGACCATATCCCGGTACACGAAAAATCCCGCCTGTTATGTCAAAACAATTGTGGCTATCATTCATACTTAAAATGTGAAAAATGTAATGTTTATTTGTGCCTTAATGAAAAGAGAAACTGCTTTAAAAATTTTCATATGTAGCTAAACGTAATAAAAGTATGTTGTTTGTATGCATGCGAAGCCACAAATGGCATACATGTATAATAAGAATAACGCTAACGCATACGAAGCCATAAATGGACCTGATTCATATTTTCGTACTAAAAGATACTAATTTTTTTTTTGTTACATTTTCTTGTTTAAGATGGCTATTAAAGTATATTTTTCGAAACAAACATTTTTTTTGCCCACCTTTAATAATTCATGCAGTAGAGGGTTAAACTAATCATTTGACACAACTATTTGAACAACAAGACTAAAAATTTTTTTTTAAATTAAAAATAGTAAAAATTCACCTTAATTTTTCAATTAATTTAATTTTGCATGAAAACTAGGTCGTTAAGATAGGTTTTTGGTATTGTTATTTGTTAGTACAGGATATTAGCTAAAACACAACACCATAATTACAGTTATAACTTAAGTACTTTAGGAATTAGAAGTGCTCGAATACGAATTTTGATGAGATTTTTTTTAATAGGTTAGTAATTCAAGAGGAAGGTTTTCATGTAGGTATAGTAGGTACCCGTGCGAAGCCGGGGCGGGTCGCTAGTAAGCGTATAAAGGCTAAGCGCCTTTGACCATACTCTAGGTAAGCAAAATATTTATGAGATTCATGCGACAAATTATTTTTGTGGTTTTTTACGAAATATTGGTTAGCTTGACACTTATTTTAATTAAATAGATATCTGGTTATTTAACGAAATAAATTACATAATTTTTAAATCCAATTCGCAGGCTTCGTCAGGTAGATACTATAATTGATCCGCCAGAGGCTTAGCCACACTACAATCAATGATAAAATCCGCCACATGCTTCGTAAATATGATATTACACTAATTAGAAAAGACATCACCGGGTCGCTTATTTAATTTCTGTGACAATCAATAGGTTCATTACATGTCCTTAACCAGTGAATGGGCAGGAGTATCTTTCTAAGTTGTGTTAAGTCTTATGCTTGCACAAAAATATAAGAAGCACCTATTATAAAATTCCTAACGTAGAATACCGCCGGTAGCAGAGTGCCTGTAGAACGAAGGACGGTCCGACTATGCCACATGTCCACCATAGTCCAGTTATATAGCGGGAGGCCAGGCCCTCTTAAGTTGGTCTAGACTTAGCTATAAGATCCGTTTGATACAATGATCGCGGATTCAACTTCTGGCTTTGTTCGCCACATGGGTACTGGTTTTTTCTTGTCCTCGGACTTCACGAGGTTCGTGGTCCGAGTTTATAGGTGGGT
>JALPQI010017310.1:0-22526 GCA_025490895.1 Thaumatotibia leucotreta
TGTGACCTGGCATCTTGGCTTTTAGCCAATAATTATCTGTAAGTAATATTAGTATTTAAAAAAATGATTGGCTAATTGTTGCAGTTATAATTAGGTATTTAAATTATATAATTTAAAATATGTACAATAACTACTCAAAATAATGTTTAAAAAGCAGTATTATACGGTGCGATCCGTCGGCCCCGATCACCACATGCGATAAATTGGACCCAACAGACCGCATCGTCTAATACCGCTTTTTCAAAGTAAAAATTTCATGGATTTAGAATATGGATATGGATTTGACAACGTAATAATAATAGCAAGAACGAAAGGGATGGTCTTATGAAACTTTTTACTAGTGGAAGTGAAAAGGAACGATAATCGTCCGTCCTTATCACTGTGCCACTATTTTTTGTGTGTGTGTGTGTTAGATGCTAAGTCTAAGTGCCACACACACAAGTATCTTCTTAGTAGTAAGTGACTATGTCTATCCCTCTTAGTGGCACACTATGTGCGGCCCCTCGAAAAATTTGCACCTTTTAAACATGTCAAACTTAAAAAAAAATGAGGCGTCGGTGTCGTATTTGATTTTTAAGGCAGTATAGCTTAGTGCTTTCGCCTATCCACAAGGACTAAAAATATTAAAAAAAAGTATTTGACTTTTGTTGTTTCAAAGACAGTTATGTAGTTGACTTATAATTTCTTAGGATGAAGATATATTTTTTTTGTTTCATTTCATTGCGTGTTTGAGAAAAGCATTATACATACCTCGGCCATGAAGTGACGGGTTGCCGTCCGAATACTATCCGGCCTCGCTTCGCTCGGCCGTCTATATATATTCGGCTGGCAACCAGTCACTTCGCGGCCTCGGTAGTAATGTACTATTTCTACTCCCGTACTTTTTTTTTTGTCATTTACGTGGTCGTGATCACACCTTTAAGCCCCTACCTTACAGATGTCAAGATAAGTCTTTATTGTCTATTCCCTAGAAACGCATTCAGGTTTACACGCAGTGCGTTTTTTTGCATTTTAAGACACCTCGCGTATACATGACTTAATGAAATACATGGCTGCCAAACTAATTAAAAAAAAAAATCAGATGAACAGTAAACCATAGTTTCTCAAATTTACAATTTGATTTAAATGCGTGGTCGTATGGTCGTAGAAAAAGTATTGTATGCAACATTGTTTAACTGAGTCAAAAAATGCTCGTGGCATCTTTAATAACTATTTTCGGCTTCGCCTCAAATTGTTACCCATGCCACTCACGTTTTTTGACCTCTTTTAAACAAGAGTTGCATAAAATACTATAAAAGGAGACACCGGCAACTATGAAATTTGTACTGGTTTAACAATCTGAAACCTGGAATAAAGAATTTTGAAATTATTTTTTTTATTTTTTTTTTATTTTTAGTATTATGTGCCTGAACCTTGAAATTATGAGTGTGCTCGGTAAGCACTGGAATACCCGGTTCAGAGGTCGGTGTCGGTACAAAAGATGCTCTATGCGAGTATGCTGCGGTTATTGCGCTGGTTAAATAGTAATAACCGTTGTTAAAAAACAACAGAACATCAAATAGTATTTCACAATTAAACATTGTTTTGTCTGCAATTATTCGGGCCTTGTTCCCGCTTTAGCATCAGGTAGGCCAAAACACAGACAATGAAAATAATTGCTACTGCGATAGAATAGTAGTTTTGTGTAACTAATACAAAATTAGAAGAAATAAAATGCACGTGTGGTTTTTGCTCGCTTGCTATCTCGTGTACCATAATAGGAGCAAACGAATATTTTGAGTGCTAATTAAGTATATATTAGGTACCGTTACGTACACTAGGTACTTTCATTAAACATGTCATAAGTATTCACAGAAGGATTCAGAAATCGTAGGAAATGACCATCATTACTGCAACTAATTAAGCTAAGACAATTTTCTGTCTTAAAATAATTATTTTTATTCCAGCACTATTTTATTATTTTCATGGTTTACGATAATCTATTAATTATTTGGAAGAGTTGATTACAATATAAAATACAACTAACACTTCGATTCAGCACCTATTTAATGACGTTTATTGGAAACTAAAGACATTTTGAATATCATGTTTGCAAATTATATAAAAATGAAGAACATACGCGTATACCTACGTATTATTATACCTTTAGAGCCATGAATGGACAGAATGGCCCATGCTATTAATAAATATACTTTGATAGCTAGAGGGTAGTAGATAATTGCTCTTCAGGCCGAGACAAAATAATCATGATGCTCTTTTCATAATTGGTACAAGAAATAGAGATGGGTGGAACGTAACGACAACCTTTCCCGCTACCGACCGAGTATACCAACCATTACGATGAACTTTCAATATAGCACCAACATCGAAATATTAAAAAAAAAATAACCCCTAATACAAAGTGAGCGATTAGTTAAGAGTTTAATAGTACCTATGGAAAAGTAAATTTTCCATGTACGTTTTCGACGTTGGTCCCATACTGAAAATTCATCGTAATGGTTGGTAGACTCGGTCGGTAGCGGGAAAGGTCGTCGTTCCGTTCCACCCTGTGACACCCTGTATAAGTTTCTTTCCTCAGTTTATAATTTGTTACTGATCAATGATACTGGAGACTTATTAAACGACAATTTCTTGACTTATAGGTCTACAGTTAATATTAACATGGTTGCCAAGCAAAATCAAGCTGGAAGTGTTTTTTGATTGACTTTTAAAACTAGATATAGATGGTGCTTTGTGGTAAGATGAGTCAGTTTATAGTCGTTCTAATGCTCTCCAGCATAAAGACGATTATCTGTCTAACTGCATAAAGATCAATCGTTTCATTTTACCCTAACAAACCTACAAAACACAACTTGATTTTTATACATTAATATTATCAATAGGCTTAGGACTTTTCATAGCATATCGTGGTTCTAAAATCCTTGGAGCCGCTATGTGTAAAATTTTCAAAGTCAAAGTCAAAGTATATTGTAATATTAAATATAATGATTTACATACTGTCACATCGTTAATTAATTAATTTTAATCGTACGTAATTAATTTTAAAAAACGAACTTGATTTCATAAAAAGTGCATACGAAATTAGTTATATCAGAAACCATAAAAAACTAGACAATTAGTGTTCAAAACAAACTAGAAAAAGTCTTAAATCGGAAATAGCGATGAAAATGGCGAAAGTATCATGTTGTTTTTCTCGAAAGCTTCGAATTTTTCGTATAAATAACATGTAACTTCCGAACAAGAAACAAAACTGCCGTTACCTTTGAAGTAGGTAAATAGACATCACATAGAGCATAGATTAATGATTCCAATTTATAAGTATTTTATCATAATTTATAATTTAAACTCTTTAGTCAACTGATATTGAGATATTTGAGATTTAGTCTGAGCAAAATGAAAAGTCACGTGTTTGTACGAAAGCCAATACATTCGGAGTATCATAATTCAATAAAATAATGCAAAAAAAAAGTATTTTACACGTAAAACACTGAAATATGCGAAAGGGTTATTGAAGCTCTGTACCGAAAGATGCTGTATTTTTGTTCTTTCGTGTTATTTTCATCGCTAATCAGAACCCTGATTTCAATGACATTCGAAATTTGGTCATAATGTAGGTACCATAATAAAGAAATACCACGATACATCGAGAACACGACAGTAACGACGTTTATTTTTGACACACAAAAGACCTTAAAGACAATGTGAAAAGTGATTTATAAAGTAATTTTGGTTTGATTTGTCAAGTAAAGCGATGAGAGTTAATATTATAGCTTTTGCATCGACCGATTTAGTTTCATCTGCTGTAATTATCATTATATATGCTTTAAGTTATTTTTGTATCACCTTTATAAAATGAAATGTAAACGTAACGTATATACCTATTTCATTATACTGTTTATACTCGTAATATGTATAAGGTACACCCGGGTATGACTGGACTATTTTTTGGTGAGTTGAAAGCATGTCACAAAAAAAAACATAAGTTTATTCTCACTAACTTTTACCTGAAGATGTGTGATGTACGTGATAAAAAAATCAATCTTTCAATATAAATTTACTTGATGCCGCTCAGCCGAATAGCTTAGGAGTAAACGTAAAGTCAAACTTGCATTTTTTTTCCAAGACACCCAATCGAAAAACCTTCTTGGCTTAAGATCGGACTAGTATCTATGACTATATCTAATAGTACTAGTCCGAGTAAAACCTCTAAAATAAGGAGAAGAAGGTTAAAGATGAAATCTCAAAGAATTTTCGAAAAAAATCACTTTTTTAAAACGTTCGTAACTCACGACTGATGCGGCTGAGCGGTTGCTGCATACTAGCGAGAGGGGCGGGGTCAAATGGCGTCATGCATAATATAGCCAGTGAGGAAAAAATACTACTATTTTAGTCGTTATTGCAGTCATCAGATCTCAGCCGGGTGTACCTTAACACGTTCACCTCCGGTACTGTTTCACTAAGTGCTTATACTATGCCGATCGAAATTATCTGATAGAAATCCTATGCCAGTGACGGCAGTGACACGCATGTGTGACCGAACAGATTGTACTCCTATGCCGGTGACACAGCACTGTGTCAAAAACGTTCGTATTTCGATGCCACTGGCATAGGAGTGAGAACTTGATTAATACTAGCGGCATAAGAATAAGATTACTTTGATCACGTATGTGTGTCACTGGCATAGGAGTACAGTTTTTTCGGTCACATATGTGTGTCACCGGCGTCGAACGTGTTAAGTTGTATAAGTCGACAAACGTCAGTTTTGTTTTTTGTTCGGAAGTTATTTTCGATCTAAGACTTTTCTAATTTGTCTTGAACCTAATTGTCTAGTTTTTTTATGGTTTCTTATATAACTAATTTCGTATGCACTTTTTATGAAATCAAGTTCGATTTTTAAAATTAATTACGTTCGATTAAAATTAACTCAGTAACGATGTGACAGTAGGTATAAATCATTAAATTTAATAATACATTATACTTTGACTTTGACTTCGAAAATTTTACACATAGCGGCTCTAAGGATTTTAGAACCACGATATGCTATGAAAAGTCCTAAGCCTAATTATCAAGTAGGTACAGCCGATTTTTTTATGAAAAATACCTCAATTTGACAATATGTATTTTGGTCTGCGTTTATGTTTTATTTCCTAATTTTAGTTTCATGGAAATAAATTTAAATCATTATCAAACAAATTGAAACTGGATTTTTGCTTAATTTATGAGTTCATAATTATATACTTTGTTCAATTCGCCAGATTACACACTGAATATAAATATTCACAAAGTATATCATTTTGATCAAATACAGTAATCCAGAATGGGCATAGTTTTGGAATTATGTTGTTGTTATGTCAACTAGTTTGGAATGGCAATATTTGATGGTTAAATTGATATAACAAAAGTTAAAATTCCAATTTTTCCCTTCAGTTTGTAGTTAGGATTAATTGGTGTGGTAATGAAATTGAATTAGCGTTAAAAATAAATATTTTCTACTTACAAGCCTCAGTTCACAATACCTTACCTACCTACTTAGCAAGCAATATGGTGTCGGTTTACAGGTATACATATTAATTATTAATCAAGCCGAGAAAGTCATCGAATAAAATAGCTCCCCTAATCGTAAAGTATTGAGTTGTTTTATTTTGCTGTTTTCCTACTGAGTGGGGTATTGTTGAAGGTATTTTTTAATTAATAGGGGTGTTAAAAGAAAGTTTTTTCCGAAATCAATATTTTTGGAGATAATAAAAAAAAGATGTGTTATCTAACTTCTGATACGTGGTTTCAAAAATCATGAATAGTGGACTTATAGAATACTTTCAAATAAAACTATTTCGAACATAATCGGCCCGTTATAATTTTTCAAACTACACTGACCCGACATGCTCTTGGCCGATTTATTCATTATATTCAGTGTATATTTACCAGCAAAGTTCTTGATTTTGTCAGTCCTTCAGCACCATAGTTAGCAACGCTTGCAGATTCTCGGCACCGCCCTTTGTCGTCGTAAAATATTTTACAGCTTTCGAAAATCGAGTATTATCTTAAAACTGAAACTCCCGGGGCTACTGCGAAGTTGCCGACATCCATCTTTTTAAAATTATTATACAATCTTTGTCCCAAATCTGCAATAAGAACAATCTTGTCATATTCTGCTTATTAGTGACGAAGTGGAAGCTGGTTTTCTCTTTTAAGTACATATTGAGTAACGTTTAATAATACGTTTAAACTGAAGAATCAAAATTGTTAGCATGTTTTTTCTAAAAGGTAATAAGAATCGGTAGATAAAAAATAAATGTCGAAACTTAAATTGGCAAATTAATAAAAATCGTGCGGTCTAGCCTCCTCGTCATGGTGTAGAGCAGAAAATTCAGTACTAAAAAAATACAAAAATTGTGTCGAAAAATATGCGCAATGTGCATCGTGATGTACCTACAGTTACGCCGTCGATGAGCAGATGAAAATAGATGTCTTAAAAAAGTCCCAAAAATGATTTTCTTGTAAAAGTTTCGTGTAAGTAGTTAACTTGATAAATATAGTTTACATGAGCCAATGACATTATATCCACTACGGGTATTAAGGTGTGAGTTATTCAATATGTACATATCAATAATTATTGATATAGCACCTAGCATTAGCAGAACATCGCGAGACGTAAGCCTCGGAGTCTCACACACATCGCAAGTCGCGACAAACCAGACGTTAAACATGAAATATACCCAGCAATATATTTGTATGCGTGTCGTGTGGGCTAAGCGCTCGTTTATCAATACGCCCTTAGGCGGATCTCGGCTAACGCCGGAGAACATTCGACAAAATAATATTTTGTAAAAACGAGATCAACATATTACGTTTATAGTTCTTGAAAAATCCGACTTTCTTTGATTTTATGGCGATAGTTGCAGAAAATTCAAAGAAGAATGAACACTAAATATACAACCCAGATTTGTTTGGAGAAGTAGTTATTAACAAAACATACACTCACGGATATGGGCAGATTGAAATAAAATTCTACATAGTTAAACGCCATTCATGAAAACAAAATTTAACGTCATAATTATTGTGTTATGAAGTTACATTTTGTGTAACAACTTTTGGCAGTGAAAAAAGGCTACAAATTCTAATGTTTTATGAGCGATCAACAATACGTGCCTCATCATCATCATCTCAGCCATAAGACGTCCACTGCTGAACATAGGCCTCTCTTCTGGACCTCCACATGTACCGGTTAGATGCGACCTGCATTCAGCGTGTCCGGGCGACCTTCATAAGGTCGTCTGTCCATCTTGTGGGTTGACGACTTACGCTGCGTTTGCCTTGCCTGGTCTCCATTTGAGCACTTTTCGACCCCATCGACCATCTGCTCTGCGTACAATGTGGCCTGCTCATTGCCACTTCAGCTTGCTAATCCGGAGGGCTATATCCGTAACTTTAGTTCGCCTAGGGATCTCCTCATTTCTGATTCGATCACGCAGTGAAACTCCGAGTATAGCCCTCAATTCTCCGCCTTTTTGTACTGCCGAAGGTTGGTGAACAGAGTACAAACTATAATTAGTATGACTAACTTTTTTAACACAATTGACGCGATCGTGATTTTTTGTTTGATGAATACCATAACTATGTACATTTTTTTTTGCATTCGACAAAATACCACTCTTTAGTACGGTAAAAACTGTCATAATTTTACCCTAAATTCGCAAAGCAAGTAGTATCGCTGCCTTTTTGGTATGTTGTTTAGACACACTATAAAACTACATTTTGAAAGCAACAAAAAGTTGTGCTAGCTGCGCAGTACGTGAAAAACTATTATTCAAATTTGGATATTAACCATATATTAACACGTTACTGGGTCATTGTCAGATTTAAGTTATCGTCTTTTTGGTAGACATACTTAAAGTTAAGGAATTTCTTTTTTTTTTCATTTCTTTAGAATTTCTGTACTAATTTTGGGATAAAGTGACGGTAGGTACAACTAGGTTCCCTAGTCTATAGCCATATACAATCAAATCGTAACATAGATTTATAAAAGCTGTTAAGTTTTGACCACCGAGTGGACAACTTTTGTTTTTCGGACTGACAATGACGCTACTAGATGCACCTAGTATTTTCGATAAGATAATAAGTCTTTTCTGGTGGTTGTGAAACAAAAAAAAACTATTATTATTAACTAGTTCTCTTTTATCTATTTTGCATCTACAGGTACTCAACTAAGTGCTTGCATAGTTTGTGCATTCATTTTGTCCGCTGCTAACAATGATTATAATATCTTGGTACATACTAGAAAGCTGTTTTTGAAATGTACTCGCAACATAACTATTTTACCGTTCACGGTAGCATTGTATTCTGCAATGTAATCGAATACAAGCATCCGTTTGTATTCAGTTTGTAAAATAATATGCAACAGGCCCCTGGATGATAAATAAAAAGTCCATTTCATGGAATTTGCTTGTGAAAATGGAAAAAAAGCATGTCAGGTCAAACTTAACTAGCGGGTATTTCAGGCGTTCCGTAGTTGTAGTGGACTTGGAACGGGTAAAAAGTGGACTTGGAATAGGTAAAAAGTGGACATAATACAAAAAATATTTTTGCTGCGTCAGCACCTAATGCAAACTTGCCGAAAAGTCGTATGCTTCCCGTATAAACCTTGCCAATTTTTGCGTTACGGCTAGAAGTTTTCCGCACCATGTACTTATTTTTTAATATTACGACTTTGGAATATTGCGGAATTTGAGAAAAAAAGCATTCTGATCCAAAAATCATGTCTTTGTACAGATGAAATGGAATATATTATACCTACTTGAAGCCAGAATATTGGGAGTATAGTTATCTATGTCCTACTTGCATAGGAACATATAAAATCAGCCGACGCACCGAGGATAAGACTAATAGTGCAGCTAGTTTACGCGCCGCCGGTAAGTCAAATACGACCAAATGCTTCCAGTACTCGTAATGTGAATGTTTTAATGGATTCTTTTGACAACTTTGTTCATGAGAATGACTAAATTTACATTGCTGATTAGAATTTACCTCAGTGCAAAAAGTTAACTGAAGCTCGAAGGGGGATCAATATGACATCGGATATATAAATATTATACACAAAATTCGATTAAAAAAATTACTAGAGACATGTCCAAATATATGCACAGGATTTATTTAATTTGAAGGATCGACAATGCATTTTTTTCTGAACAAAGTTCTCAAAAGTTGAATATGGTTATAAAGTTAGGTTTTCATGATAATTTTTGTATTTCTGAATGCTTAAACGTAAGCGTTTTGTATATTCGTAGCGATTAGAGTTTTATGGCACACATTGTGAACTTTGTCATTGTTTCTTTTCCTTTTAAATGTGTAATTACGTGTTTGTTGTCATATTTTTTTTTATATCTTTCTATTATTTCCTAAAGTATTCACTGAACAAGAAATGGTTCTTATAGATCTTCATAATATTGAATACGTACTCGTATATAATAATCTTGTATCTAGTACTATAGACTGAGGGACATAATTAAATAGTATCTACTTACCATATCGGAAAGACACTCTAAACTAAACTTCTTTTGCTTGTTTTAATTTACTGTTCTCTTTGGCACGAACAAAACGTACACATAATTATGCTGGCAGAACTATCTAGTTAAGTAGTAATACTCGAAATTATTAGTGCTGAGTTGAACAACAGATCAATTTGAGAGGTAGAAATGGCTATATGGCTTAGGGCCTGTTGCAATAATATACAAATAAAATATATGTGTCAGATAAATGATATCTGTCCTTTTCTTCTATGTGCCTGGTGAATTTTAGTTATCTGACAGATGTATCAATTCGGGAATTGTAAGATAGGCCCTGATAGTCATATTTAGGCCTTTTTGGCTACGGAACCCTAAAAACAAAATTGTTTGCTAAAAACGAAAAATCTAGAAAAATATTTTTTCCGAGAAAGAAACCATATTCTCTGGGTTTGTTGTTTTTGAAAGCCTTTATACCAACACTTTGATCGAAATCGATACCTAGACATTTTAACAGAAATTCGCAATGCAATCTCAAAAATTCTCGTATGCTAAAAAAACAAGGAAGTCGGTTTTAGCAAATTTTACAGAAGAGCTAAAACACACTGCTGAAATTGAAATCCCTGTTTTTCGAAAAGTAGACAATGTATCGAAATAATGTTTAATTATACACATAAAAAACATTTACCTTGCTTCTCAAACAAGAAAACAAGGGATTGCTTAAGCTATAATCAAGCGAGCGCGCCGATAGCTTAGCTAGCTTACCTAATTGTAGGTACGAAATACGAAACGGCAGGTATTCAACTGACTAGTTATAGGTTATTTACCAAATGGGCTAGTAAGTACGTTTGATTTAAATGGCAGTTTGTGATAATTTTACCCAGATTAAAGAGTTCTTTAATTTGTTCATGGAAACAAAGTGTCCTAGAAAGTTTCCTTCACTTGTTTGCGTCACCCTTTTTCATAGATTTTGTATGCGAAATTGAAACAATGAAAATTTATGGAGAATTTGGGACAATTTATTCAAATATAAGGATTAAAGTAGCTCTGCTCGTGACTAGTCTGAGTAGAAACATCTTAACAGGTCCCAATTTAATTAAGTTGGCTATGGGGTAGCGAAAAAAACACTAAATATTTTGCTTCTGCATTATATCGATAAACAATACTAGTGTTATCTTCCTTTGTGTTTTTAAAATCGCACAGAAATCTGAGCCCTAATCTAATTTATAGATTTTATTCTAGATTTGTGTCAGTTAAGTAAATTTACATATTAGGTACCTTAATTTATATTATACCTTTAAAATAGCAATTTTAATTATCTTGTTATTTAGTCAGAATAGGTACATGAATGGTTATATTGCCGTTATTTATCAATTATCAATTGTGATGATACTAAGTATTTTCATTCGGTTCGTTGTCTTTACTGAAATAAAATCAAGTGATCAGGTTTTATTGTAACTACGAGTATAGTCGATATTATGTTGATCAAGACCAAAAATAAATAAAAAGGCAATGTAATTAAACCGATCAAGAAATATACATAATCTAGCACTATTTTATTGTGTCAATGTTTAGGATAATGCAATGGTAAGAACTGATTAAAATAACACGGATTTAGCACTGTTCAATATAATTAGAAATTAATTAAACATACGAGTATTTTGAATACTAGGTTCGTTCAGATATTGCGCAACTTATATTGCCGGCAACTTACGAGTAAAATGACTTACTAAAATTAATTTATTTAATTGATAGATTGATTGATTAATTGCATTGAAATGTAATGTATAGATATAGCGCAAAACTCTTTTTTTCTGAATTCCACAGATATGTCCGAATTCATACTGCTGTCACAATCAACTTCAGTAGGTATCCATTGCACTAAAGTGAATTGAACAGAAAGATAAATTCAGGCGTTTCCGTGAAAATACGAAGGAAAAAGATTTTGCACTACATCTGTAGATATGTATCTAATGATGACTACGAACAAATAAAACACGGAAGCCGTACGCCATACTAAATTGCCTTTCTAAAACGGTCCAGAATTTTAGTTGACAAGTTTCACCCTTCTTCAATGCATCATGGTAATGAATTTCAATATCAACCTATAATACTTAACTAAGCCGCCATTTAAAAATAGTTGATTGGCTATACTCGTATTCTATAAACATTTTAGTACACCAAACGAAGAAAACTCAGAGGAAAAAACTCGTGTATAAGCGAATTTTGGCATAGTTGTAGGAAATGGTGTTTTAAACCACGTACTAAAAGTACTGGTGGTTAGGGGTGGAGCTAACGGGGGGAGAGGGGTGTAAAGGTCCTTATTTTTAATTTTTCGTAAATTACTCTTAAACCGTGGCTTACAGTAAAAAACGTTCTAGGACATAAGTTACTACAACTATGCCAAAATTCGCTGATACACGAGTTTATTCCCCCGGCAGGCAGCTTTTGGTCTTCGTTAGGTGGGCTATTTGTCAAAGATGTTGCACCGAAATATGCGCGGTGTTAAGAAAAGCGCTATGTTCTGCCCATCTTGGCACAATTGAACAATTGGTTTTGGGGGCATTTTTGAGCTGGCGTTAGACGTCCATGTTATTGTTATAGAGCGTGGCCCATTCAAATCGGTCATTATAGGAAAGTCTGAAACTATATGACATACGAAGATTTGTTCTTAGGAACCATGTCATCGATTTTAATAATAAGAAAAACTACGTTGATAAATATGAATAAATAAAACTTTTGTACTTAAAATTTACACAACACAAACACCTAGTAAAATAAATTTAAGTACGTGAAAACAATGAATTCCATTAATTTAAGACATCATGTTTCTTAGAGACATTTACTGCTTAAGACCTACACAAACGATATTTGAATAAAAATAGTGTACGTTTGTGTTTTCAAAACAACTGGGTTCGATGCCCGAGCTGGGTACAGTTTTTTTTTCAAATGTATGAATGCAGTTTTTCTTTTTATCAAAATCGGTGACATGGTTCCTAAGAACAAATCTTCGTATGTCTTATAGTTTCAGACTTTCCCATACAGACCGATTCGAATGGGCCACCCTGTATATGGTCGCAGAATGATAACTATTTGAAAGCTATGAATGATTTCTGTATTTGTGTTGACATGTACAATTTCAATAATTTTAACAATTAATGACTGAGTATAGTTGAGATTAACTTGGATTTTAAATCATGATAAGCACTTTATTATACATAAGATGAAATTCGAGACAATCATAAATATGTTACTACAAGAGCGAACTTATCCCTATAAGATAAGGGATACGTGCACATAGCTGGTAATTGCAGTAATGGGACGATATATATATGGGACTTTAAATTCAAATTGATCTGCTTAGATTTTGTTTACTGAAATGTTTGAACTTTTTGTCGAGAAAAAATTCAGGGTGATGTAGGTATCTCAATTCAAGAAATCCAATTATCCAATAAAAAGTTTTTGTACAAACGAATGGAATTGCTAGTTATTAAATTTGTGCAGTCATGCTTTCAGGCATTTTTAAATGTTCAAACTATTTACGATGAAATCTAACCACGAATGATCTGGTTTATTTTACGTAAAATTGGAAAAAGATTTGAAACAGGTTTTGTTTTTAAAAAAACTCGACGTCTATATGAAATACTTTCTGTACAAAGATATAACCATTTTAAAATATAGGTTAAAAGTATGATTTACCACATGGAAGCTTAGGTGCATAGATGATTCGAATAAAGATACAAGAAAAACACATCTCTCTCTTACAGTGAGGGACTAAGTGATGCCTTTTACTAGAAACGCTCCCATATTTGTGATATTTTTTAAATTTATTAAGCATAATTATGAATTGATATGAGATTAGGCCGACAATATCTACCACATGCACAGGTGTGATAAAATAGCTTGGGCGACTTGGACGCGTATCACAACGGCTGCCCACAGATTTCTCAAAACTGGAATGATTAGTAAGTAATAATAAAAAAAATAACAACATCAAAGAACTTACACATGTCATGCAATGGAATATTGAAAATAGTATACTTACAAAAAATTACTGCACGAACAATTAGGCTTAGTGACAATCATAGCGTGTAAGTAACTAATCAAAGTAGTCAATATAAGACCAATTGTGAGATACCCTGCAAAATCCGAGCGTCTGAAGGAATACAATCTCTTGTCAGTGTGATTGCGCCTACGAGTTTACTTTACATATGCGGCAGCCCCGAAACGACAATATAGGTTGTATAGGTGCGTTTAAACCAAAAGAGCATTCGCTGTTCTAGCGCCCGTTCTACGAAATCAACCAATCAGGTTTTGTGTCCCGATCGATATTTTCTATTATATTCAACAAACTCCTTTTTTCATTCGCTCTTTTAAGCACTTCTTCATTTGTGATTGCCTCATAGTGTTTAAAATATTATAATTGGGATGGATCATTTCAAAAACTGCATATATTTATTATGAAAACAAACTTATAATAATACGATACCTCACTGGACACTCCTTGACGTTTATCGACCTCTTTGATAAAACATGTAATGCTTACAACTTTCTCAAACTTAACTAGTAAAATCGACTTCTCTAGTTAAAAAATTGGTTGGAAACTGCTAACCTAACTCATAACGCATGGGCGCATGCATAAATCATGCGAGGTTTTTTCGGCTACTTTTGGACCCCCCCTTCCCCCCTAACGTGATCTTTCGTGATGTTTTCTTGGACCCCCCCTCCCCCCTATAGGACCTCATGTGATTTATGCACAAGCCCTTTCTCCCTAGGTCTCTCAAAAATTAAAAACATTGTAGTCTCCATTACAAGACCCACAATTGTATGCTACCTTAACTGTTTCAAATGGCTCGGAATAAGTTCGGAACAAAAATGCATTTCTTGTAGTAGGTATGTACGTTAAAGACCGGACGGGCTTTTGCAGGCTTTTTACTAATCAAAAATAATCCTTTTTAATCCATCGACAATAATAATACTACATTACTGTAGTTACTGCTGAAATTACATTTAACTAGTTGATAATGATTAACCCGTGTTTTATTTATTTCAGACATACTAAAATTCATAATTAATATCGACACTGGAAATTTCAAATGTCGTAAGGGACATTTTGTCGTAAGTACACTTTGAATTGCATAGAACTCAGAAAAAAAATCTCTATCGATCTGTATAATTAACTTTTTGATATCGCTTCAAATAAAGAAGTTATGAAGTGAATTTATTTTGTCGTAACTTCATATTGCTTTAAAAAAATGTTGTATGGGTCAAATTTTCAATTTGAAGGGGTAACGTGTCCATTTTCAACGTAGTATAATTATAGTTTGAAATTATTTGCATCTTTGCAGTTCTGTTGCTTTACAAGTTGCAGAACATTCTCAAAATTGCGGGAATATACTTGGAAATTCCGAATATATTTTCCGAGAATTTTCATGAGAATTTAAGAGTAAGTTCTCATTGAGAATGTTCCCATGAGAACTCATAAAAATGTGTTATAAATAATTATTTTAAATCGTAAATAAGTTTGATATGATGAAATAAGTAACAAGGCACTATAAATATAACTCATAGGTATGTATCTAGTACGGTCTTGGCTTGATTAGATTATTTGTTAAATTGATATTCCCAAGAACATTATCCATGCAAGTTTCGCAACTTCCGAAACTTTTCCTCGGTACAAATAAAATAATAATAAATATTCTTGGACATCTTTACACAAATCGACCTAGTCCCACGGTAAGCTCAATTAAGGCTTGTGATGTGAGTACCAGGCGACGATATATAATAGATAGATACATATACAGCGTGTATATTTAATATTACCTCAAACCGTAACCAAGCGTAGGTTTTAGTACTATGAACAGATATTGCAAGGTAATGTTAAGTTAGCCATAACCATTGAGACGTAATTAATTTTTAATTTTTTTTCGAGCAGCAATGTATTGCGTCCATTGCGTATTACTTAATGTGACATTAGAAGAGAAGGGTCTAGTATTGTTTAATAATTATCGTTACGTATTTCGTCCGTGAGACTATTTCGCAGCCAAAACTAAATAATTATTAAACATGTTTTGATATTATTACTAGCCAAACAATGACAAGGAATTCCTATTAGAAAATAATACCCACTTACCATTTTATTAGAAAACAAATGTTTTACTCCAAACAAAACACATAAATGACATAAATTTTCAATTCATTATACCACATTCTTTAAATTATTCTGTAATAATTGTTATGATTATGAAACTCATGATTTTACTGTTAAATTACTACCTTTTACAGTAAATAAACAACATGTAATTGACATGATAACGTTGATGACTTGGATGACACACTTCAAGCATGCTTCAAGCGGATAGTCGATACCTACCACAGAAATGGCTAGCTTAGTGAATAAAAAATCTTCAAGAAGTATTTATTTCATTCCGAATTGATTTTAAGGTATAATACAAACTACCAACCTAATGATAACTAATTTCAGCTTTAGGCTGATTACGAAAACTCTTTACAAAATGGTAAGAACAAATGCTGTCAAAGTAAATTACAAAAAAAACTAATTTGTTTGACGTAGATTGTCTTCATTGGATTGTCATGTAAACTTGTAAATCGGTGTTATCAACTTCTGCATACAATGCCAAGAGCATCAATATTTAGGTGTCGGGAACTAGCCGATATGATTTTAATTTATGGCGAAACTGGACAACGTGGGCGGCGAGCCATAGCTTTATACAGGGAGCGATTTCCAGGTCGTAGGGCACCGCAGGACCCTTGCGTTATTATTCGTGCATTACAGCGAGTTCGTGAAGATGTTCCTATTACAGGAAGAGTTATAGCACCAGAAAATGTTAGACATGTTCCTGTTCAGAGAGAAGTAAGGATTTTAGAGATGTGATTGAAAATCTCCAGCAAGTTCATATGGAGAAGGTACGACAATCATTGTTACGCCGCTGTGTCACCTGCAGCGAAGTTCAGGGACGACATGTGGAAAATAGGTACGCAAGACGTGTAAATCGTAATGATTTTTATTTTTAATATTAAAAACTTACACTAAACGAATGTCGGCTTTTTATTATTGCCAGCGGTTAAACGTTATCATTATCACTTGAACTGTCAGTTGTGACGTCATGCCATCGCCATTAAGACAAAGTAGCGATACATTGCTTGCTGTATTATTTTATATGGAAAAAAAAGAGTTTAATTAAGATTTGTTATTATGCAATATGAGTTCAGAACACTAATGCCTACGTCAGGTTTAAATTTGAGGTAATATTAAACATACACGCTGTAGATACTTAAATACATAGACAGCCATGACCAAGGAACAAATATTTGTGATAAATAAATACACAAATAAATGCGGTTGCCGGGATTCGAACCCGGAACCTCCAGCTTCGTAGGCAGGGCCACTACCAACTAGGCTACGGAGGCTGACGACAATGCTACTCGATACTAAAATAGCTTAGTTCACGACTATGTTTTTACGCACGGTTTAGTATTCGCATCGCATATACCCTAAATCCACAGGGCCGAATCTGTCAGCCCGAGTTGTTGATAGTAATTCCGCGAGTGCCCTTAAACCCTCACCTGGTTGCGGAATGCAAATCGACCCCACGGGACCCTCGCCCTAACTGAATAGATAATAAGGGCTTTTATTCTACAAGTGAGGGAACCAACGATTTGTGAGTGACAAGAGAACCGCAAAAAATTTAAAAGTCTGCGCTTTCAAAATGATTGCTTCGGAATCCGATTACTGACTTGATGTATGCGTAAGTTTATAAAGTAAGACGGTTGTTATCCAATATACTTACATTTTTGTACCTTTTCAAACTTTTCACATTAATAATTTAAAATATACGTTCTATCTAAATGCTACACACCCACAAATTCAATGCGTTAATAAAGTTATGGAATAAATAAATTACGATAATAATGACAAAGATAAAACCTAGATTAAAAAATCAGCCGAAAAGGCTTCCTCTATCACACTACCCACGTTACCACGACATTTTTGCGATGGATAGATAAACCTTTGCAACAAGCACAAATCAGTTATACCAACTTTTCTATTTTTTGCATAACTAGTTCCAACTCTGTCAGGTTCGCTTATAGAAGTTTGTTATCAAACGCTTTCGATTTCAAGTATAATATTATTATTGTTGTAAGAGCGGTGGTGGCTCAGTGGTTTAGACGTTTGACTTTCAATCCGTAGGTCGTGGGTTCAAATCTTGGCTCGTACCAATGTGTTTTTCCGAAACTTATGTACGGAATATCAGATGATATTCCGTACATAAGTTACGGAAGAAATTCAAAGGTGTATGTGAAGTTCCCAACCCACTTAGGGCCAGCGTGGGGACTATAGCCCAATCCCTCTCATACATGAGAGGAGGCCTGTGCCCAGCAGTGGGGCATTATTATAGGCTAAAATAAATTATAATTATATATATTAATATTGTAACGGCTTCGGGGACAAAAAACATTCTTAATACTTCCCTACAACTAACCAAAATTGCCTTTACCTAAGTAAATAAGTCGGTAATTATAGTTTTAGTAAACGGAATTTCGGGATAAGCTCGGACAGAACTGCGTGACTCGATTCTAAAATTATTATATAAATAATCACCAATCGAGTCTTGCTGTTTGTTGTGTGTAAATATGAACCTATCAATTCGTGCCTTGGTGAGCAAGTCCCACTCGCACCTTTTCCGGTTTATTGTGAGTAAAAATTAGTAAATTTCTGAGTATTTCAATGTATTTGCTCGTAACTAGAACGCATAATTATCGAATATCGAATAGCAAATTACAAAAGAAAGTGTAAGTGAAAACCTTTGAATTATATTTTAAGAAGCTCCTATAAGCTAACAATAACTTAGGCCACCATAAACTCGTACTAAAGTCCGTTGTAATCACGGAAGTTAAACAACAATTCACGATTTTCACCCGTTTCAATCACGAATCCAAGCTGATGACGTAAAAACGCGAGTCAGCGATTGGACAAAGGGAATGTTTAAATGTTTAACTGTCACCTATGCAATTTGATCTTAATAAAGTGCATGAATGATCGATAGCTAGAAAACTTGAAATTTTGTCAGGTGCCTATTTTCAAGTCTGATTTGGTAAAAAAACCTTGGAAATCTTGGAATTTCAATATCGAATTCGTATTTGTAGTTCTCTTTCCGTCTTAAGTACTTATTTTAAATAAGCATATACTTATAATTTCAATATATATGTAATTTTTACGTATGTTTGTTAAGTCAAATCAACGAATACGAAAATATACGAATTTGCCAGCTATACAGCCTCATCTCATCTCAAAACAGAATTGTGTGGGTAATAAAAGTGACCATACTTTATCCTGTAATACGGCATGTAACATCATAACATAATAATATATGTATAATTACGGCTAGACTACAAAGTATACTCAAAGTGTAATCACGTGTTTCGATCGAATATACGAGTAGGTACTTACACCTAATCTATAAATACTGCAAACCCAGGAGTCGAAGCCGTACCGTTAGCTGTCTGGTCTGTCCAATATTTCGTCATTATATTCTAGACTCTAGACGTTCACTCAGTAAGCTGCGAAAGCTGAAAGTGCTGCCTTGTTTTTCGATCCTTGTGGTATTTTTCTTTAACGTTCAAACATTTGTTACATAGACAGGTATTGCGAAATAAGAACTACGAACAAATAATACGATTTGAACCATTCTATTTTCTCTTTCAGTCTAGCACATTATTGATTATGATTATGACTTACCGATAGGTAACAGAAGTCTCAGAAGTTCAATTCTGGTAATCCGTTGTTTCTGCTAGAATAATATATTATGCCACGGTATGGTGACAAGGATTAACATGTAATCAAATGAATTTAAAAGGCAATTCCAAACGCGTATATTTTACGTACCTATTTGTTATTGTACAAGCTAGACCTGCCATAGAGAGCTGTGGCCGAATCTTAGGCACCCCGTAGCTCCCTTGTTACTGGCATGCTATGGTAACGCCGGAATGGTTTTTAGTGGGTATACCTCCAGCCATCTTTCTATGGTTAGAGGGAGTCCCCAAGCCGAGGGGAATGCGTAAAGCATTTCACACCCCGTCAACAAAAAAAGGTACATATATGTCACACAGCTAACAGAGCGAGATGAGACTAACAAATTCAATTCTGCTGCATGCCGAATGTCCATTGTTTTTTCATGAACGTCTCCGTAACTTAATGGAATTGGCCCGGACAGACCTTACAAATAACATCTCGGAGTCACATCAAATAATTAGCTTAATGACCGGACATGGCGTAATGAATGGGGGATTTCGTTGAGGAAATATTTTGCTAAGGGAAGTTTGTTGTTGTTGAAGAGACTAAGATGGATTCGTTATCATGTATTGTGTATTTATACCATGTGTATTTGTACACATCATCAGCTTATTTCAGCGCACTGCTGGGCGTAAGCCTCTCCTATGAACTTTGCGTTTTAAACGCATTGGGAGGTAAATGCCTATAATCGCCACGCAGGTTGTCGATTGTAGTAATGTGTTTACTATGATGACGCTGCTGCCAATCATCAATCTTTTACCAAAGACTAGTCAGTAACACTTCAATCCCTTAGTCGGCTTTTAAGACACCCGCGAGAAGAGTTGGAGTGGTGACAAATGTAGATATTATTACTGCCGTTACCACACGGCACTTACATTGTACATTTCAATATACCTAATCACCATTTATACTTTTATTATTTTAAACATGTAACTACCTAAAACGTTTCATGGCTTGGCTTGCTATACCTTTACAGGTATACATAAAGCCCTTGTCGAATACTAGTGCAGCGTCGAGCACTGGTACGCTCAACTAATTGAATTCCTGGACCACTCTAGAACCATGTCAAAATGATAATTAGAGGGCGGATGGCGGATGCAATTTACGTCAAATCGTAAGTAAGACATTAGTTGTCAATGACTTAGATATGATTTTGAGGCAGGACGGACGCCCTTTAATGATAATAGTACGAGAGTTTTTACTATCTGTGTTGTAAAGATACTTCAAACAGTGAACGAACAAAACATAGAAGCATCCCTTCATACCAAATTCTGTTCATATAACGGGCAATAACTGGATATACGCAATATACGCATGTGCACTAAGCTACCAATAAAAATCGTCAAAACGATCGGTCGGTTTAAATTGCGAAAATGTCCATAAATATAATTTGTCAACTTCAAAACGGTGCGTTCTGATTGGTTGGTTACAAATGGTGATCGTTAACAAAATACATGTGTCATTAAGAACGCATTGTTCGTAAACGGTTTAATGCAATGGAGAGCAATTTTTACTTGACACATATTATTGCGATAACTTGAAATAAAATATTCAGTAATAAATAAATTTACTTCTTGTTTTTCTGTGTGGCGAACACAGAAAAACAAGAAGACGAATTGTTTGTTATTGTTGATGAAATAAGCAATTTCAGATACAAGATATTTAAAGAAATTCAAATATTAATATAAATATTTTTTCGGATATTCTATATAATATATTCTTGCTAGGTGTTTATTATCCCCAATCTCGTCTCCATAACCTGCATATAGGCAGGCTATGCAGATTCTACTGCTATATATATAACAGTAGAACCTTAAAAAATACCTCAGGTTGGTCTGTTACGTTTCTATGCACGTTATATCCACTTGTACCCAATTATTTAAAACTCCACTTTTACCAATTATAAATAACAAACGTCGATCATATTCACCAAATTTTATTTAGGTGTATTCTACAAATTTAGAGAAACGGCGGCTAGGAGATGGCTTTGATTTATTTGACAGCATCTATAGAAAGCAACTGTTTTAGAAATGTAGACAAAGGAAAAGATAATAAAAATAAACTAAACTAATTTGTTCAATGTAAAAACAAAAGAAACGATTTCTCATACAACTGAAACTGCACATTTTATTTTATCCTCATTGCAAATGCTATCACGAGGATTTGCAAATTGTTATTAAAAATGTGGTATTATTTGATTGTATGAGCTGTCGCCATTGTAAATCCTACTAGCCCAGCATAGGTATTTATTACATTTAAATAATGAACGGACATACGTGCTAGGATGCCAGGGTACATGGTAGAGCAAATGGTGGTATTATACCATCCCCATATAAAATTGCCCCAAAACAAATAAATTTAAAATAAAATGCTGTGAGACTATTTCATGTGAAATGTGATTCCATCTTTTTTATGGTGCTTGTGTCAGCGTCTTCTGTGCGTAACGGGTCATATTTACTTAGTTTTGAGTTTTTTTCGCTAGCTGTCAGTAAGACCGCGCGACATGTCGGCCATTTGTATAATAACGGATCTGTGTCATATGATCGATGCCCATGTACCTGTCCGGTTTTGAGGCGTCACTTTTCGGAGCTAGTTCGCCTTCTATATTTTTTCCCTTCGCTGACTTCAAAATAGTTTCCGAATACCAGGAGGCCGGTATTCCAATTGGTTTACTGTATCTGACGTCAGGAAAAGTCTGCCAATTAAAATGACTCACGGAACACCGTACGTCATTTCATGATAACGCCGCGTGTGCAAATCCTCTAAGCGGTATTTTCATCAATCATGTCGCGGATTGTCCAGGATTCCTCTCCTTTATACAAGCATATTTCCCAGAGTTTTTACCTTTGTGAAATAGTACAAATCTTGTTAATGCGCAGTTTCATTGAGACGGATTCAACAAAGACATACCTAATTTATCTTTACATAATTGCCTAGTGATAAATGAATACCATGAATAAATGTCTTATATCTTAAAAAGTAGACACCTGAAGCTGATTTCACGCTGTACAACATGTATATTTCATACGGGCGTATGTATTATTTAGCCAATTTTAGCCCAATAGCCAATTTCATTATAGGGATCGAATTTATTAGAAATTTTATTAAATCCGAGATACAATATTAGCAGCCTATTTTAGTCCAATGGGCGTTTCCTATAGCGTATATACGCATTAGGAGGAAATGCCCTATTTGTGTAGTATATCGACAAT
>JALPQI010017311.1:0-17776 GCA_025490895.1 Thaumatotibia leucotreta
CTCTCTTACATTCTGATTAAAGTTATATGACTTGAAAAGATTATGGATATCACAAGCAAGTTTTGTATTTGCAAGGAAGTTCACATTCAGATCCCCGCCAATTATTATGTTTAATTTACAATATTTATATGATAATATATTTAAAAGTTTTTCTAATTGTGAAATAAATAAACTAACTTCTCTAGAACTGTTCGGCCAATAAATTACAACTAATAACATGTTAAGTTTTGGCAATTTCACTGCACTTATTTCGATAATATATTCTAAAGACAGAGATTGTATATCTTCGCATTCTATGTATTCAATGCCTAATTTTAGCAATATGCACGTTCCTCCTGCTTCTCGGCTTTTCCTACAAAATATACTCCCTACATTATAACCTTCAATATTCAGAATGTCACGCTTGGTTTCAGTTATCCACGTCTCAGTCAAACAAATAATTGAGAGGCCCGACTTCCTCCGTAAGAGCTTCAACCAAGTGTGATTTATTTTTAATGCTTCTTATATTCTGATACAATATAAGGATTGGATTAGTGGCGAAAAGTATCGGGTAAACGTGATGTATTATGTGAATCATTTATGATGGTTATGTCTGTTTGTACAATTTTGTCAACTAACTTTTTATGGATTGTCGAGATCGATTTACTACTTATTATATCATTAGTTTTACTAGCGTAACCGTAAATTACATTTTGCAAATCAAATAACATACATTTCATGCCTAAGTTTGTAAGCCGGCCTGACCATCTCGAAAACATATCGAAAGTTACATTTTGATTACTATCAAAGAAGGTTGCATATTTTTTAAGATACACGTCGTTATGTAACAGACTGCTGAAACCTCCTCCACCCTGGCATTGTACAGTGGTCTACCACAGATGTAAGTAGGGCACGCCAAAATGACATTTGTGTTTACGCCATCGCTAAGGTTCTCCCTTATATACTGGACCAAAAGCTGGTTATTCCCAGAGCTTTCGAAGTCCGTTTCACCAATCATGATTACACAGTAATCTTCACTAGTCATCAGATGAAGTAGGTCCTTAGTGCTATGAAGTAAATGTCTAATTCCTTGCCCCGGCATGACATGGTGGCAATACTCATAGTCACTGTATAAATCATAATCGCTAATTAGTTGTACCATTTTATTTCGATTGTTACTGCTAATAATGAGCAACTTCTTTTTATTTTGCACTGTAGTGTTGTTTTTCTTTTCCTCACATTCTTCAGTCATCCTATTGTTCTGCGCTACATCTGGAGCTTTTTGAGAATTTAAGCTTTGATCCTCCGTGTTTTATATTTACTTCTCGGAAAGTGGATGCCATTTTTTTACTGCTTGGGGTGCCCTCTTGAAACTTCTTTGAATGGGGCGAATTTGTCGTCGATTTACAAATTCGAGATAAATTATTTATTTTTTGCTCATAGTTCTCTATTTTCTTATTTAAGCTACTGTTTTCTTGAACTAAGTTAGCGATCTCATTGTCCGCTGATTTTAATTTCTCCTCTAAGTACTTTACAACTTTTTGTAATTCCTCTATTTGCTCAGGACTGATTGGTATCCGCATTTGGGCAGCTTCTATTCAAACTCCGCGCACAGTAAGGCGCAGTATCGTCATCAATACGACTCAAGGATTCGAATGAGTTTTCAGTACTAATATTTACAATAATTTTCTTCCGTTCTGTGACGTTTCCCTGCATATCTTTCGTTGGTGAGGTTTTGTTTTTGGGCGATGAAGTACTAAAAGCATTACTTTGGTTTGGTAAGCAATCCTTACATACCCATGCTTCCTTTTTTTCTTTGTTAAGGGCATAAAACGAGTTATATCTTTGTTGACTTATCGTTGTACACGTCAGGTGAAATATGCCAGCACAACTTGAACATGACAAGTGCTGCCGATTCGAGAGTGGCAACTGGCATTTTTTACAGGTTTTAGCATTCTTCGGTGTATTATTTTTAAATAGGTCCTTTTGATTTTCCTTTGTTTTGCTCATCTTTTTCCCCTTTCCCCCTTCTCCTCCTTCAAAATAATGTAAGAAAAAAGAGAAAAAAAAAAAAACAAAAAAAAGTTTGTTAGTCCAAGGATTTGAACCCGAGTCACTCAGGGCGTAACTATGTTCACTCGGTGTAGTATCCGCTAGGCTACCGATGATTCCACTATTGAAGACGAAAATAATGTCCAGTTGTGTGGATTGTTTTCTTTATTTGAGGGTGGATTTATTTTCTGACTTGTACCTACACCAATTATCACATTCACATCAGGTTTTAATTCTTATTTTTTCAAGTTTATTGAACACTTTGTACACACTTAACAGTAAGTCTCCTCGAGCAAGTTGTTTTTCACTTATATTTTAAGCACAGTCACTGTCTAAAGTTTATTTGTTCATTTTGAATAACTGGACTATGTTTACCATCACTTCGAAACAGCTAAAAGTTACTTATTAAAAATCTTTGGATTAAGATAACTATGTCTCTTATGAATTATTTATTACTTTGTTTATTTAACTTCTTTTTGACGTGAAATTTGCCCTAATTTAAGACTAATACAGGGTGCGAGTCTAATACAGCCGAAGCTATTAACGGGTGTTAGATTAGGACATTATAAGTACATTTAGATATCTCTTACTTATAATTAGAGCAACAAAATGATCCATACAAAATAATCGGGCGCGCAATGTAGAGCAACACACTCGGGTTAAAAGCTCGTTGACAGCTAATTTCAAAAGCAGATGACATAACTGCCATATCGATAATAAATAACACAATGGGGTCGTAATTAAGTGTAACTTAAAAAAAACTCGTAATCCATGATTACATTGATGAATTCCATTCCTGGTTTAATTGATCGCCCGTATTAGATTTACACACGGTATTTTGATGTACACCTTTTGATTTATTTTTTTATGAAATACTAGCATCGAAGGTAAAATACTTAAGATTTCTTTAACACAGAATCATTTTATTAATAAGAATAATTTTATTGTTACCTTCTTAGGTCTGAAATATCGATATTAATTTATTTGTAGTCAGGTATTTGTTATTTTAACTTTTCAAGTCTACTTAAGTACGTTTATTTTATTGGTTGTATATAATTTCTGGTAAACAACAACTAAGGTTGGATATAATAATAATCTTGGCGATATCCGATATTAGTAATAGATAGTTATTTATAAATATTTTGTAAGTTATCATATACTGATAATGTAACTGAATAAGTTCCGTTAGGAAAGAGCGGTGCCTCCTAACACAAGTATTGCTATATACTTACCAGGACGTGCCGGCCATAAAATACCTATTATATGTAAACAGATTTTGATACCTAATAAAATATTTTGATTTTAGATTTTTTGATTTTGAACAATAGGTAAGTCCTGTGTGCCTACCATGAACCTACTACCAGAACTGCCGTGGCGTTATTAACGCGCATTTACTTTCTATCAGTCCCACTCTTACTCGCTTATTACATTAAATTAAATTGGCGCCAGCTATGCTATACTCTTATTCACACATTCGACGCTGCGTTGGTCAACGAGCTCGACGTCGAGACAGCCTTGTCTAATATCCTAGCTGTTTTATTTGACATTAGGAATCGAGGCTGCGAGCAAGGTTGTGTTTTTCGTTAGAGAATACGAATTTCGTACATTAAACGTCAAACTCTCGACGCAGTGTAGTTCCAGCTCACGCCGCATTCGTCGCCGAGCACTAGTGTCGTTTAAAGTGCATTAGTGAATACCATTTTTAGGCTCGACGCTGCCGCAGCGCTGACACAGCGCTGACAGCAAGGCGGTTTCCTTAGTGAATAACACTGCTGGGAACCAATAGATAGAAAGTAAGTTAGCATTAAAGTATAAATGTGCGTATAGTTCGAGAAATATAATTTGACCGTCTGTTATCTTACTAACGACGTTTTGTTTTGCGTTAACACTTACTAGACAATCAGCAGTCGAGCACTTTTCTATTGTTAATGACGCAAAACAAAAGGTCGTAAGCGAGATAAGAGTCGGACAATTAATATTTCCCGAACTATAAATAATACATAATACATATATCGTCGGGGATAGTGCAATACCGCGTAACTAACAAATTCAATTAGAGTAAATTTGAATGTCAATTGTTTGATATTTGAACTCATTGAGAATATTTCCATGAGAACTTATAAAAAAATGTTATGAAGATTATTATATTTCACAATTAAATAAACAAGGCGTAAAATATACTTCAAAAGGCATGCATGTACAACGATTTAGTTACTGTACGATTAGATTTCTTGTAAAATTTACATTGCCGAGAACATTCTCTATAGAAGTTTCGCAACTAATGAAACTTCTCCTCGGTACATTGCTATGTATAAAGCATTTGATAGTTTAGAAATACGGAACTTTTTATATGGTATCACAAACCTACATAAACCTAAAAATTACTGAAAAACATTACAAAAAGAAGTTTAAAATTAATTAAGAATTTAAGAAATGAAACTGTGAAATGCTCATTCTTAGAAATTGACAACTATAATGGCACCTAGGGTTGCAACTTTTTATTAAAGAAAAAATAGTATTTTTATGAAAATATAAAAAAATATACTACTTACAGGGAAAGTGAGAAAGAAAATAGTACACCTATTTAACTTTTCAGTGTCAGAGGCCCTACCGCGAAGCACAAACGAAGTGTTTGCCTGTCTCTCGTACTCGTGAATTTCTACGTAAGTACTATATTTTTTGAGGGACTCTGATTGAGAGTCAATGTTTAGTTGCCACGAATTACCCGAATTCGTTTCGTTTCGAAATTCCAAACACGCGCAAAATTTAAGCCGCTGGCGAAAATATAGTATTTTACGTACTGTATTGGATTTTTTTATTATACACGGTGGAATTTAATCGGTGAACAGGAACCCATTTTTCTAATTCAGTAATCGATGGCGGTCACGTTTATGTAGTACTTAAGTGGAACCAAGTTTTTTTTTAGCATATTTTTTTTTTATGTTGAAATTAAAATTTATTGTCACCCTACTAATGGTTTAGTCTGAAAAGTTTAATACCTCTTTTCAAACTATCAGCCATAGAAACTTAAAACATAAATGAGCAATAACCACTCACATGCTTTAATTTTTGCGATAGACTCTATTCCTATGTAAAATAAGAGCGATGCATGGCTGATAGTTTGAAAAGAGGTATTAAACTTTTCAGACTAAACCATTAGTAGGGTGACAAACAATTTTAATTAAAGTTTAATTTCAACATAAAAAATTGTTATGCTAAAAAAAAACTTGGTTCCACTTAAGTACTACATAAACGTGACCGCCATCGATTACTGAATTAGAAAAATGGGTTCCTGTTCACCGATTAAATTTCACCGTGTATAGTACATTCGAGTAAAATATAGTACGATATTATATTGTAGTACGGGTGGCAACCCCAATGGCACCATAGATACTTACTTAGCTACTGGCGCAAATACACAATGTCATAAAGTTTGCCCGAATTATAAAGACCTCACTTTGATGTTTCCGTTTTCACTTTAAACATTATTAACGAACATGTAATGGAATTCGCAATTCAAGTAACACGTCATTAACATTACACAAAGACGAACAAACATCAATTAACGCACATTGAAACAGCTATCGCGTCTCGGTGAACTTATACGAGCTTGATTATTAAAAGTCCGTAGCAAGCAGTCTCCCATACAAAGGTAGTTACGTTCTTATTTTTAAATTGTTTTAAAAGAGGACAATGTTCTCAATTCTTTTGCTATTTTTTGTAGGTATTACTTGATATCTCCGAAAACCGTGAACCAATTTTAATTTGTCCCGTTTGCTGTGAAGACGTCTGGTTGTTGGGGGTCAGAAGCTAAGGTCAAAGTCTTGTGAGATAACCTTTATCTCACAAGACTCTGCTACAATTTTTTTTTATCAAAATGTTTATTTGCCTCTCCTGTAAAATTTTGCTAAATACACTTACTAGGCTTTGATCTGGGACAGCCGAGTGGCCATCTCGGATCTCAGCGCGTTGCCTGCTGCGGACTCTTAATAAAACGTTTTAATTATAGGTACCTATTTTAATGTAAGTATCTATTCTCAGTTTTAATTGTACCTAGGACCATAATAATTCACTATTTTGATCAGAAACTGAAGCGCGTTAGCGTTATTTATTTGCATTCGAGTTTTATAACACAGTTTTCGATGTTGGCTCCATACTGAAAGTACATCGTAATGGCTGGTAGACTCTGTCGGTAGCGGGAAGGTTCGTCATTCCGTTCCACCCTGTATATAACGTAGGTTTGGTCAAGGTGGGGTAAGATGAAACAAATTTAATGGTATTTTATCTCCCCAGTTTAATTTACCCAATAACGAAAAATATTGACGACCGATTCCGACTACGACGTATCCCAATATTTTGATTTTAATTTAAATTTATTGCTACTTAAATGATTCAATTTCAAGCAAACCATTGATCTGCATAAAATATTAATTACCTTCGGAAATATCAAATAAAATTTATAGCAGAATTAATTATTATATTGATCGTAACGCTGGGACCTTGGAAACCCATTGCGCGTCGGCTATACAGTATATACCTACAGGGTGTAATCATTAAGTGTGGCCAGACCATAATTCCGTAAATAAGACAGATATCAGAAAACTTCCAACTAATATCGAAAGTACGTTACCCAACGAGTAAAATTACACTAATAACTTTTTGTAATAAAATCAGAAATATCTCAAATATTAACATCAAACCCTTCCATACATTTAGTACATAACTGTTCATTCAAAGACTAGTTTAATACGAATATTTTTTTATTTAAGAATAAATGTTAGATTAATTATTTCATAAGTAGTATTATTATTTTTTTTAATTTTTTTTTTCAATGTACATATATATTTAGTATATTTAGTGAGGTATATTCATAAAAATAAGTATCAAAGTTTCTACAAACAATTAAAATTAAAACTAACTTAAAAACAAAAAGACTAAAAATAACATATTATAATTAGGAAAATAAGCCGCCCATCGTCGTTCCGGGTGCAAAAGTGCCCATTACACTCGCAGCGTTTCCGCGTCGAATAGCCATGGACAGCCGTTGCACCAGGAACGACTCTGAGCGAGGATGCTCTCCTTTTTGTCGGAGACGACGTCCAATGTCCCGTATATCTTGTAGTATTATTATTTTATTACAATGTATTCGTACAAATAACGAATCTCTAACAGTTTTATCTCTTACGACACCCGATTTTCTTTAAGGCTGTAAGTCGTCATACTAAATGTATGGGAGCGTTTTAAGTTAATATTTTTAATATTACTTCATCTATTTAGAAAAAGTTATTAATGTAATTTTACTCGTTGGGCAAGTAATGTACTTTGATACAGTTGTAAGTTTTCTGATATCTATTATATTTACGGAATTATGGCCTGGCCACACTTAACGATTACACCCTGTATAGGGTGGTGGCACTGGTGGCCACAGGCTGGTCAATATTTCGCTCAGCATATAAGCATTGCCATACAACGTGGCAATGTGGCCAGCCTTCTGGGCACACTGCGATATGGGAGAGATCTTTTATTTGTAGTTTCCTTTTTTATGGTTTTTATTCCACTTTATGTATTCTAAACTGTATACGATGCTGTAAATAAATAAACCTTTATATTACTATAAAAAAAGATATGAGATATCCCACTTTTCGGTTGGTTACTCCGATACAATAATTATCATAAGGCAGTATAAATTAAATTAAGTTTGAGTTAATTAAGTATTGCGGCAATTATCTGTCAGAGTATTTTGGGTTTTGCTATTATTATTATCAGATTTCAACACCAGGCATCAGATATTTTAAGATTGTGCGCCATTGCTTATTTTATCGTCATGTATAATTATTATAGAGATTTTAGGCCTACATTCCACTCATTCATTAAATAATTAACTTCAGCTCAAAATTAAATACTACTTAATATTTTCTGCGGTTACCGCGAGGATTACACATGACCACACATCCGCACACCCCGAACCCTGTAAAGAGTTCGAAACGTCGGAATGAAGTTAAAATTAGTTAATATACGCGACTTACGCGAGTTTATCTGTTTTCATAATTTTATTTCATAAATACTACTTACTTAAATAAAATATTATATAACAATTTGTACTGAACTTGCATAATAAACTGACAAGTGATATCCTGGGTCAGGTTTTATAATGTTACATTTCGCTGTTTGCCTCTCTAACGCACGCATGTATTAGCTAGAAAGAGAGGCAAACAGCAAAATTGTATATTGTAACTTTATAAAACGCGACCCTGGCCTAAGTTGTTATACTGATTGAAGTTTGGACGGAATCCTCAATCTCAATAATTCTCTATAATTTGAAAAGGGAGAGAGGATAATAGTCCACTCACCTTCAAACTGATAAACAAAAATAATAGCGTTCTAGTCTCATTTCCTAAGTGGAGAGATTAAAAATGTCTAAAAATATACAACGTGTCACATTACATTGTGGTGATTTGGTAGGTTACACTGAACAACTTTTACTGTGGAGCTAATCCAGAAATCGCAAAAAGATGTTGGCTCTTTCATACAAAATGTCGTGATCGATCGATCAAAATGTATAAAAAAGACTATTTTTTTTAGATTTCGCGATTGACCCCATAGTAAAAGTTGTTCATTATAGCCTACTAAATCACCCTGTTCAAGGTTTTCAGTGGCTCGTGTAACACCCTGTATAAAAGTGGGTCAAAAATAAGTACGCACCAACTCGTAAGTAGTAACATCCAACGCATTTTGAAAATGTAGGGTTTATCCCGCACGGAAATTATTAATTTGGTGCGGTTTTCTACTGACAAATCGTTTCGCCATTGTACATTAGATACACGACCATATCTACGCAAAAGAGATTGGAATAGAATAGAATATAAAGCCGTGCCGTATGGTGACGGCAGTAAGAATACATTTGTCACCACCCTAACTCTTCCCACGGGTGTCGTAAGAATCGACTAAGGAATTGAAGTGTCACTGACTATTTATTCTTTGATATAAGATTGATGATGGGCAGCAGCGTCATCATGGTGGACACACTACCTACTGCGATCGCCAATCCGCTTGCCCAGCGTGGCGTCGTAAATAGGGGAATTAGGAGTGGCCTACCTCCAACAGTGGACTGAGATAGGCTGATGATGATGATGAGAATATAAAGCTGTTAACTAATAAAATATCATTGATGAAGAATCATTCCAGAAAAGGCTTCCACTCAGCTTTGTGTCAAGGCGTCTCTTGGATTCTTTGACGCTGGTCTTCAGTGGAAGCCCGTTCCGCATTCTTCACTTAGAAAACTCACCAGGGATGGCGTAGACGAGCGTGAAGCTAAACATGCCGAATTGCTTTCGCGTGTCCAGCTCTCCCCATTCTTCCGTGCAGAAGTGTACATCTCTCGAAACTATCTACAACAAACGTACATATAACCAGTGATCGGATTAGGTAGTGCCATTTCGGGTGAATGACCTTAAACATTATACTTAACATGGATAAGCCTCGGGATCCTGGGACTAATATTTTTTTACAGAACATTTTCTTGTTATGTCATAAATTGAAGAAACATGAAAAAAATAAAAGGATTTTGTAATTGTGAATTAACAGTAGTAGAAGCAAAACAATTATTAAAGAAAACTCTATGACTGCTCTACTTTAGACCACCAGAACCTCAGTCCAGTTAGAACGAAATCAAAGTCCAGTGAGATCGGCCAAAAGAGTCCCAATAAGATTGTCTCAAAGTCTGGTAAAGAAGTAAAAATGATTGATTAAACCAATCATTTAACTACGAGTGTGAAATTAACAACTAGAAAAACATTAATAAAGGCACACATATGACAAAATTAGCAATTGTGGAAAAATACCATTAAAACCATGTTCGATAAGTAAAATTAGACTAATTTTTATCAATATCAAACTGAATGTAAAGAAAATAACTATAAAATTGTAAATTTTCGAACAAAAATTTTACTTTTCATATTAAATGTCGGGCTTAGAAGTTATGTCCATACTAAGATAACGTACCGAAGTCCCGCGAAATGGCACTACCTAATCCGATCACTGCATATAACAGTTTATTTCATACTAACTTAATAGGCTGTAAGGCTGGCAATTTGTGTTTCAGTGTATTTGGTGACAACACTAGCTCAATATCACATCACTAGTCGTCTGGTCTATGGTCACCATCTTCTACTCATAATGGCGTCGTGAAAATTATGTTTTTAATGCGGTCGTCTGAAATTATGCTGATGACTTTACTCGCACGACGATTTAGATATTAGTGTAAGTTTTCAATAGGTAGTTATAAATAAACTCACCGAATAGCAGGCTGCAACATTCCACTTAGAGCAGATAACCGAAGGGATCAAAAAGTGCTCGAGTGGAGACCACAACTTAGCAAACGCTGCGTAGGACGTCCACCTACAAAAATGATAGATGACCTCATGAAGATTGCGGGGAGATGCAGCAGGTTGCTTCATCCCAGTGTACTCGTATGTGGAGATCCAAAGGGGAGACCAATGTTCAGTAGACGTCTTATAGCTGAAATTGTGCTGATGATGTTACTCACCGAAACATTCAAAAGCCCTTTAGAAATGACAGGAACAGCTTCCCTCTGGACGGTAGCGACCATGAGCAGGGGAATGAAGATGAGCATAGCAGCACACCACAACAGCAGCAATAGCAGAACTGCCTGCCGGCGGCTCGGTGGTCGCAGCCGAGGCTCCGGAAAGATGGAGAGCCAGCGGTCTACAGATATCGCGGCCCGTAAACGTCCCAACGCTCGACCAAACCAAACCCAATAGAGACCAATCCTTTAGATATCAGTTTAAGTTTTCACTAAAGATAGGTAGTCAATAATTGTTCTAAATAAACTCACACATAGCAGGCTACATTCCACGCAGAGTAGATGGCCGCTGGGATAGAGTGGAGAGCATAGCTTGGCAAACGCAGCGTAGGACGTCCACCCACCAAATGGACAAACTACCTAATGACGAACGCGAGGAGATGCTGCAGGTTGCTTCATCCCAGTGTATGAGGAGATCCAAAGGGGAGACCAATGTTCAGTAGACGTCTTATAGCTGAAATTATGCTGATGATGTTACTCACCGAAACATTCAAAAGCCCTTTAGAAATGACAGGAACAGCTTCCCTCTGGACGGTAGCGACCATGAGCAGGGGAATGAAGATGAGCATAGCAGCACACCATAGCAGCAGCAATAGCAGCACTGCCTGCCGGCGGCTCGGTGGTCGCAGACGAGGCTCGGGAGAGATGGAGAGCCAGCGGTCTACTGACATTGCTGCTATTGTAAACACGCTTGCTGCTACTGCCACACCTGTTGAAAATTATTTATGAAGCATAATTTTGAACGTGTATTAAGTCACTACGCGCGACATGTTTCGGAGAGCCTAGGTCTCTCATCATCATCAGCCTATGATAGTCCACTGCTGGACGTAGGCCTCTCCTATTAACTATGCGTAAGAAGAGGCCTACGTGCAGCAGTGGACCGAAATAAGCTGATGATGTGAAAGACTTGAAACATGTTCCTAATATTGAATTAATTTAATCCCGATCTCCTAAATGGTCAGTCATCACCATCATCAGCCTATGATAGTCCAACGCATTAGGAGGTAATGCCCATAATCGCCCCGCTGGGCAAGCGGATTGGCGATCGCAGTAATGTGTTCATTATGATGACGCTGCTGCCCATCATCAATGTTTTGTCAAATAATGGTCAGTGACACTTTAATCCCTTAGTCGACTCTTACGACACCCGAAGGAGGAGTTGGGTTGGGGACAAATGTATTCTTACTGCCGCCACCACACGGCCACGGTCTAGGTCTCTAATATCACTGAATCCCCGGTTCACGCCTCGTGATTCGCGAGCGTGGCACGTACTGATGCTCGCATCGCAGCTGGCAGGACCCGTTGAGATAAACCCGGTCGTGCGTAGTGACTAAATACACGTGAGTTCAGCTGTTTAGTTATATTTGTAGTTGTTATGTCTCACGAAAGTTATTCAACTATTATGAACCCTTTAACAATTCTACGCAAGAATGTAATGTAACGTTTTTAAGGATGTAGTTCTGCAAAAAGGATCCAATCAACACGAATTTGTCATTTTAAAGATTAACTTGTTTGTTTTGATTTAAGGTGTTAATTAGTATGAAAAAATCATGTGGGTTGGTTCCCTTTTGCATAACTACGTCCAATTATGAATAGTACAAATTTTACTGTTATTATTTCTAAGGTTTAAGCTAACGTTGTGTTTTACTGATGTGATTTAAATTAGAACTCCGTGTAGATGGCATTTGCAACAGTGACGAATACCAGGTGCTTGATTACTCTAATTTACATAATAAATACTCCGTTTAAAACCATACTAATAATTATTATATCTAGGACACCACACGGGAAGAGTTGGGGTGGTGGCAAATGTTTAAATACCTACTGTTAAAAAGTACAAAGAAGATGTATTGTATTCTGTTCGAGACCCTTTTGTGCAGTCAAGTGCAAAAATAAGTATCGAAAGAATCCGCTCATAAATATGTTACGACGTTCTTATTACACAGAATTAGAGTGCACTGGGACATATTTTTGAACGTTTTTGTATACACCTTATTTTGTCTTTGACTGTGCCTTAAGTTGCATTCGGAACAAACCAGCATTCGCTATTCTAATTTCTATCCACCGCTCTACGAAATCAGCGAATCACGTTTTGTGTAACGGTCGAATTTCGTAGAGTAGGGTGTTAGAATAGCGAATGCTTGTTTGGTATGAATTCACCTTTAGCCGTCTCCTAGAAACCTTGTTTATTTATATGAAAAGTTCGCGTTTTCATTAAGCTGTTGTTTTGCGCAATAAAGTTTAAATAAATTAATAAAAGTTATCCAGTGACCTATGCATTTAATTTTATGGTGCGTGAATACGAGCAGACATTAAATGACCATGGTTTAACAGTAATCGTAAAATGCGACGTTTTGTATCTAAAGGGACCTTATTGTGGATGGTGCTTACGTCACGCCACGTTGGATTTGTATTTGCAAATCGTCGATAATGCCATAAGCGCCGTCGACGATAAGGTCCTTTTTGATAGAAAATATCACTACGTTCATGGCTTTTCCTGATTCCAAAGGTTTTCATTGTCTGAATTTTGAATTAATTATAGCTACTTTATGAGGTATTCTGTTTTGTTATTTTTGGAATCGGAGTTAACAGAAAAGTATTTAGGTTCGAAATTCATGCCAAATACTTTATTATAAAAATCGTGAATGGAAATTCCTGGATCTATTCTGAGTTATTTTCCGCATAAAAGGAGAATTTCATGAAAACATCTACTTTTTGTCGCTTACGTGTCGCTATGGTAGCTACCCTAATAAAATATGCTAGCTGCTAGGAAACACCGTCAATCTCAAAGCCTTGATATGTTATTATTACACCGTAACTCAGGATACTCAGCTCAGCTTCAAAAGTATTGAAAAGACCGTGTCGCTTACGACATGATTTCATGGAATGCTCCAAAATAAGTCTATTTAATTATCTGGATTAATTCAGGTGAAATGAAATAAAGGTCCATCAACCATGTATGTTCAGCTTAAAATGTCACATCGCGATAATAAGATTTTGTCGTACCGAGGATTAAGTGCTCAATAAAATGAAATTCGATGAATTGATACTCAATTTGTCATTAATTCCAAATGTGAAACATTTATCATTATTACCTACTGACCATTTAGGAGATCGGGATAAATTAATTTGATGTCTGGGAACAAGTTTGAAGTGTTTCACATCATCAGCTTATTTTGGTCCACTGCTGGACGTAGGTGAAATTAAAAATAATGATGTTACCGATACAGTTTTTTTATGAAGTCATTATTTTATGAGCTAAGCGCCCTCTGACTTTTGATCCGTGGGTCCGGAAAATAAGAAAAATCATGAATAGACCTAATACTTTAAAGGAAAACTATTCCGAATATAATCGTCGCCGCCATTTTTGAATAACTACGGAACCCTACACTGAGCATGGCCCGACAAGCTCTTGCCCGGTTTTTTTAGGATGCGAAGGAGGTAAATGCCCATAATCGCCAGGCTGGCCAAGCGGGTTGGCGATCAGCGATCACAGTAGTGTCCATTATGGCGACGTTACACGTTACTACCCATCATCAATCTTCCGTAAATTAATGGTATTTCAGGCAGGCAAATTTTAATTTTGTCGTAGTTATCTTATCTTATTGGTGGGGCCCTTACGGATACACTTCGACCCATTGGGATCTTTTGTGTAAGTAATTGCCCCCTGTTTCGCCAGGGATTGTTCTATCAACTTAATATGTTTGAGGATGGACCCTAACGGTAGCGTTTTGACCTCCTTCGGTTCCAGGTAGCCGGTTCCGAAGTCTTTCATCCTTTGTCTGGCGAGGGCATGTCATTTGCACATATGAGTTAAAATTTGTTCATCCAAATTTAATGTTTTGTCATTAAATAATTTTAATGTAGACCTATTATTAGTTAGGTAGGGTTTGTGATCGTGAATGGGATTTACTTGAGAGAGATTGGAAGGATAGCAAATTAGTTTCCAGTTACTGCACTAATAAGATTATCTCAATGACAATGAAAGCCAATAGAGGTTCAGATTGTGTACGATCGGGTCTAATAATATGTATACGATTTGATCCTCATGCCTTTGTCATACGTTCCGAAATGTATACATATTATAAGACGTGACTGTACGAACAATGTGACGAGGCTTTAAGTTTACATGCCTTTGTCTATATCTGTGTCAATTGCAATGAACCGTAACAATAAAGTACCTACCTACCTAGGGAAAATAATGTTGCATTTTTCTAAATCTACATTTAACGCACGCCAATAAAAAATGCATTTTTTTAAGCAAATCTTAAATAAAAACTCAACCGGTTTTATCTCAACGGGCCCAGCGGGCTGGCCGAACCGACGGGCATCAGTTCGTGCCGCGTTTGCGAGTCGTGAGGCGTGAACGCGGGCTCAATGCTTGATAATGGAGACCTAGCCTCTCTAAAACAGCGTGTAGTGATTAAATATATGTGAGTTTAACCGTTTTATTAGTATTTACGAGTATAGGTATAGTGTGCTTTTTGGTAGGTTTTAGGGTAGTTTAGCTAATTGGAAAACACTGGGTTTCTTTTTAATGCCGTGTGTCCTTTACGGATGTCTACCATCTCCAGTTCTCCTTCAATTGCTCAAAGGTTAGCTGGAAGAGATCCCTTAATGGGGTAAGTTCGCCTTTATACAAATCTGTGTAATATTCATACTGTTTTATTTTGTTTTCTGTGTTTTTGTGCAATAAAGTGTTTTACTACTACTTAAAATGCAACTAGTGATTATACAGTATAGCAAGAAAACCAGCAAAACAGAGAAACTGGGCAGTGCAGCGGTGGAAGAGAAGCTTGAAACAATGATTGAAATAACATCTGATACAATACACTGAATCACATAGATAATAAGTAATAACATTATATAGGTATTACTACTTATTCTGCGCATTGTTATGATTTCTGAATAAATGAAAAGAAATACTCTTGAATCTGAGTTAAGTAGGCCAAAGGAACGACGTATGCCTGTATTATTTGTGGCTTCTGTTTGTTAAAGAAGCGATAGGTTTCCATTTCTACATGTTATTTGATCGCAAGTCGCAACACTCGTAACCCCTTTGATATAATTTTGCACGGATCCCGAACCTCCAACATATATCAAATAATCAATCCAATTTTCGTTTGATATCCAATATATTGTCAGTTTTCCGCGACTTTTTGATATTTCTTTTGTACTGTGAGTGAGTATAGAGTTCTTGTTCTTTTATATGTACCTAAATCTCTTAATAATATTGATATTCTATACCTACTTCTAACTGATTATGTTGAAAAATAATTATGGCGATGTACAAAAACAAACGTCCTCCGTAGCTTAGTCGGCAGTGAGAACGCTGCCTACGAAGCTGGAGCGTACGGATTCGAGTCCCGGCGAGGGCATTTGTTTGTGTTTTTAATTGTTTATCGCAAATATTTGTGAATTGGTCATGGTTGTTTTCTTATGTATCGTCGCTTAGTACCCACAAGTCATGTATTTACGAAGTACATATAATTTGAAGTGCACAAGAGCTTTACGGTGAAGGAAAACATCGTAAGGAAACTTCTGCCGTTTTGACTAAAAATCACATCTATAGAACTGATATGAGAGATGTGCCTTTTTAAGTTAGCAGACTTGCATACATCAGCGAAGTAATTCAGTGGTGTATGAGAAGTTATCAATAAGTATTGGGCCATCATAACTAATCACACACACAGGACCACGCAAAATAGGCACGTTTATGTTGACATGTGGAAAATGGCCAAAATACATACATACTTACATAATATGTACTCACGCCTGTATCCTATTGGGGTAGGCAGAAAGTACAGAACGCCAGATACTACGCCCTTGCTTACTTCTTTCGCTTCGCTAACATCCACACATCTTTTCATACATGCTCGTCGGTTACGTATACAGCGGACCTGGCCTTTATTTAAGATTTGACAATTTTGATCTAAATATCCTCCCCTCGGCCGCCCCCTTTCGACCCTTCCATTCTTCTCCGCAGCATATTAGGTATATTCTCTTAGTCAATCAATTTTCAATCATCCTATCAAAATTCCCAAACAACTGAAGCATTCCTTTCTCAACCTTTGTCACTATACTTTTCATTCCACATCTCTCTCTTAAAACGCTGTTTTTGGGACCACGCAAAATAGGCACGTTTATCTGTCCCAAGGATAAGCAACTATTACGGGGATAGAACGCTCAAAAGCGTATTACATATTCACTGAACAGTTTGCCCGAAGCCATCAGACATGAAAGGAATACTACACAGGGACAACCCATTTATTAAAACAATAATTACAATAAAAAAAAAGTATATATAAAAGATACTGAATCATTACTAAACTAATCGAACAACCCGGCGAGAGCATTATTTGTGTAGGTATTTATTTATCACAAATATTTGTTCCTTGACCATGGCCGTCTATGTATTTAAGTATCTATATGTATCTATCCATTATGTACAGGGTGGTCCAAACCTTGACGTCAAAAAATTTTTTTAGATTCCTCACGTCATGGGCTATCAGAATATACCCCATGTATGTTAGCCGATTTTTTGTAGTTTTCGAGTTATGAATTTTTGAATATTTTTTCTTTGAGAAATTCTGGAGTGAAGAAATTTTTTTACAAAAAAAACTATTGGGTTTTTTTAATAGTTTATTTTTGTAAAGTATTACTACAAATAAAGCATTTACTGACAAAAAAATTAACGTCCTCACTTTGACACAAGTAGGATAAAAAAATACCAAATTCAAAATTTTACGTTAAAAACGTATCAAAATAGCATTAAAGTACGTAAATAAAAAAAATAAAACATATCCCTAGGATTTTTGGTATTCTAAGGCCTGCCCTAGACCTTAAGCCTTCGTAAAAGCAAGAAAAAAGTGATACTTAATGATGAGGATTTTTCGGAGTAGTCGGTTAAATAAAATAAAAAAAACTTCAAAAATTATTATTTAAAAATAAAGTAAAATTTCGTCTGTTTTGTTGTTCTTATCAATAAACAAAGACAGAAAATACCACGAAAACTCAATTTGTGTAGTTATTATACGAAATTTTACTTTATTTTTAAATTAAAAATTTAGAAGGTTTTTTTTAAGTTTATTTGACCGACTACTCCGAAAAATCCTCATCATCAAGTATCACTTTTTTTTTGCT
>JALPQI010017312.1:0-25698 GCA_025490895.1 Thaumatotibia leucotreta
AACTTCATTCCGACGTTTCGAACATTTTACAAGGTCCGTGGTCTGCGGGCGACCACGCAAATAAAATAGTGGACAAAGAAAAGTCTGTAAATACAACAAGAACATAACTGGATTCTGAGCATAGGTATGTTATGCAGTCCTGCAGTGCTATAAGAGAGTAACTAATCTCATTACTCTAGCAGCATAGAGCTACCAACGAATGCACAGTGCACCGATATAATATTACATTTAGCAAATATAATTCTAGCGTGTATTGTGTGTTTGCTTATGGACGGTGCGATGCAGGTTTATACCGAGATTATTTCTGTCTATAGCTGAAATAATATCCTAGATTACTTATTATCCTTACTTAATTTTCACAAAATTATAATTATAGATATTATAAATGTAATGTTTGTAATTATTCAGATTATCTCGCTGTAAGAGGCCATACAATATACATAGTTATATTTGTTTTATGTTGCTCTTGATGTATTCAAAAGGAAATACACATCATCGTACGTCTATCCTCATCTTCTCAATTTACATAACAAAAAAATACACTGCATTTAAACCTGATTATACCTAAATTATAATTTCGGCACCGTTTATAACCCGTTACATTACATAACGACTCGGCATCGGTCCGCCAAAAATGTGCTGTAAAACGCAATGGAGCACGACGGGTCAAGGTCTGAGGGTCCGGATATTTGCGGGGCAGTGTCATCTGCTGTTTATTATATTACCGACGGAGACCGCTACAATTTTCCCTGATATATGACAAACCTTGGCTATTTGGTGAATGTCTTTACTTCATAATTTTATTGTTTGAAATCATTTTACAATATTTAGGCAAATTTAGCGCTATCTTTTTAACATTGTTCCAGGCAGTAAAATGTGCAGGAAATTCGGCAAGAATACGAAGTATTTTAATATCACTGAATAGCTATAGTTGCCATAGTGTACAGACAGCAAAACATCTGGTCGTCACTTTTTGACTCTATTCCGTGGTAATAGTCGAAAAATGGAAGACCAGATTTTTTGCTGACTGTACTAATTATTTTATACAAATATCTACACAATTACCTACGCAAGTTGACGTCCTAACTAAGCTTTTATTTGAATGACGTGAATACCACGCAAATACATACCTACATAAAATAAATCGGTCAAGTGTGAGTCTAAACCATTTTTTATTAGAAAGATTGTTTTCTTATTAAATACAGCGGCAATTATTCTTCGAAATATCCAATTCTACCCTTAAACGGTTCGTGAGGTGCAACCCGAAGTATTACCTGTGCGTATGGACTTATTAGGTCATGCCCGTACCTAATCGCCACGCTGGGCAAGCGGGTGAATGATGGCCGCAGTTAGTGTGTCCACTATCATGATGTTGCTGCCCATCATTCATTTTCAGTAAATTTGTGGTTAGTGACTACTCTTAACCCCTTATTGGACTCTTATGACTCCCGCGGGAAGAGTTGGGGTGGTGACCAAATGTATTGTTACTGCCGTCACCACACGGCGACTGTCAATTATCACCCTTCGAGTATGAATCCTTAAAAATGAGTGAACGTTTTTAGTTTTCTATTTATATCCAATTAGCAAACTAATCGACTATAACCTAATACAATAGAAAATATAAATAACGTTAATAATAAAGTAAAAATCGTATTTGTTTTTCAAACTAACCGTTTAAGGAGTATTTTAAAACAAACCCATTGTACTCAACAATTGCTTTGTTTGTCTGTTGCATTCATGAAATCATGAATCACCTGACGCCTGCCTTCAAACATAGGAACTGTTCTACTGTTATCAACTTTATCTGAAAATGAAATATTAACTAAAAATAAAGCATCCAACACGTGTCATAAATGTTTAATATGTGGTTCTATGTATGACTGTGACTGTGGACTAGAATCTAGACAAAAGAAGATTTTTGCGTAGGCCCTCCGCCCTGGTGCGGCTACATAATTGCATATAATATATAATGTTCGCGCCTTAATTGGTGTTTTAAATGAAACAGTCAGTCAAACATACCATTTTAATGTGGTTAAATCAACATAGATATTAATTGACCATAGTTATGCAGAAACAACCAACTTTGATTTTTTGATATTGCAGAAAACGACCAATCTCAATATATGCTAAAGTTTAAGTTAGATTGACAAAAAATAGTAAAAATAGTTGATCGCTTCCTGCAAAACATCATTTTAGTGTTTAAAGACAAAATTTCATATACTTTATATGTTTTATAGGACATCGAAGAAACACTTTATTACTTGCTTTTTAAAAACCTGATTAGATTATTATTTTTCGTGCACAATAATTATATTTGTAAAGTACGTTTACGATCATATGATGGTATTAAATATAGGTACTGATGTGAGATTGGTATCACATTTGCGGCACTGAGCTGACACGCAGCGGGATGCATTCCTATTGCTACCTTGAGTACCAATATTTGAGACCACAGTACTTTGAACTAAGGGATGGGTAAAAAGGATTACACAAAAAAATTATGTTATTAAAAATGCCAGATCAAGCCATATAAAACAGGCTTCTCTTACCAGTCAACCACAGGGTAAAACAGGCTCGAATGGCTCATAACAAACCCAAGTTATATTGAGGTGCTTTCCTAATTCGTTTCAATAATCTATCGGAAAAATTATTCGCCATTCATAAATTCGTAGTACTGCCACTTCATTCCCGAATACACCCGTGGTGTATAGGTACCACATGTTTATGAGTTATGACTGGTAAAATTGCAATTGGTAGATTGCATGTAGATGCAATTTTACCAGTCTATTGCTGTCTTTAGCAGCCATACCGCGGTGCATCCTACAGTCGCCATCAGATAGTTATCAGAGCAGCCAGGGTGTTCACGAACATCTAAGCAGGCCACTACCATCATGGCGTTATAGGTAGAGGAATGTTGAGATATTTTTACTGCCGTGCCCACTACTATTTTTCGTACATATACAGTGGCGTTCAGAATTGCATGGACGATTTATGAATGACCTACCTCATGTAACGCTTTGTCTAATGTGGAGGTCATTCAGTAACTATTCGTACCACCTGAAAATAACTTGAAATAAACCAATTCGTATCTCTATCTGTGGCAACTGAAAGTAATCTTACAAGCTGGTTTTTACTCACGAACATACTCGTGCTCGCTTTACGATTCTAATAACAACCCTAATGCGATTAGTTAGCTAATCCGTTCAGGGATGCGCAGTGACGTCAACCATGTTCTGGACATACGTCTGCCTACTCTATGCGACGAGTAACATATTTTACTAATCTATATATGTTCCTAACTTTAGTTCTTTTTTTCAGAAATCGTGCGCACTGGGTCGTATGAAAGGGTCCAGCGTCCCTTGGAAAATAACTCAGGTATCTTTTATTTTTATTTGCTTAGGTAAATCGTGTACCTGTATACGTATACATATGTATAGATACGCATTAGGTGATAGATAATAAATCTGAGTAGAAGAATTAGGTTGGTTATGTATTTACATACATTTGAAATAGCAGTCATGCTATGGTTTGGTATCTCAATATACTTTTCTATGAAATCCATCCTCCATTGGCTATCCACGCTCGCGTTTAAGTGTGTCGGTGCTACTCTGAATAAGCTAATCGTTTCTATTTAAATACGGTCACAGAATAAGGTCACGACTGCAAATAATAGATCTTTGAAAATAGTCGTAGAATTTAAATCGATCGCTGAGAATTTTATTACAATACTTTCCGTAGTGGCAAATGGGAAGGAATGTCGTTCTAACTTTTTGACGAAGCTGGAGGCTCTGATTTATAATATCAAGGTGCTTAGACAAGTTGCCAATCGCTAACGCTTAATCGTCAATCGTAAACGAAAAGCAGCTATCTGTCTTTGTCGCACTAATATGAAAGAGTGACAGAGAGGGAAAACTACAATACGCTACCAAGCGTTAACGATTGGCAACTTGGCTAAGCATCCTGAACCTTTATTTGTATGTTTATTCCAAATATGTCTACACATCTACTATAGCTATTAGATTTATCGTCGCTTACTAGTGTTATTATCCGACCTTATTGACCTAACTTTGAGACTACTTCGATTCCCATGAGCTTCCCAGTGATATTTATTTATTTATTGTTGTAGGTATAGATTGTCAACAAAATTATTTATTTACACCTTGATCTTTTAATAAATATCGTTTGTGAATGTATTGTTTGATACAATGGCTTTATTTTACGAGAATCTGGATAGGATCAGTATGGAAAATAATGACTTACCTACAATGGGGTAATTACGGCAGTAAAGGATAGAGTTACCTCATACCTGACACCCCCTGCATGCAGGCTATATACAATTTTACATCTTATACGTAAAGGTCAATGCTCCTTGAAGCCAACCTTATCAGTCTTATCACCTGTAGCTCAGTGCTCAATAGTGTCATGGATCGGCAGCTCGCTAGTGATGATAACAGTGATGAAGCTACAGCGAGCTTCAACATTGTAAAGTCTGTCAGAATCATAAGCTACATAGGTAAAGACGTCGACCTTTACGCTCGATTTCACCAAACATTTATTCGAAGAATATATAACGCTTAATCTCAGTTACTAATGTCAAATTACTATGGAGTTTTGACATTACTATCCGAATATTAGTCTGAAAATGAACTAACTAAAAAAACGAAAATTGAGTTTATATTAAATATACCACAGAGCGCCTTTATTTATTGTACGATTAGGTCTGTTTCGCTCTGAAGGTGCGACATGTTCTTACTATTAAGAAGGTCGTAGGTACGCTTGTCTGCTGCTAATAATATAAAATCCCAGCGCTACATTAATTTTACCGTGTTTAGTACCTATTCAACATGAAAATATAACACCCTTCGCCAAGAATAGACCCCGGGCCCCTACAATCAAACCATTCGCCATTCAGTAAAACTTGAATGGAGCTATCGATCTTAAACTTGAAACTTCATGACGAAATGAGACTTCATGGTTCAATTACGACTGTTATTAGTGCGCCGTAGAAGCGTATTAGGAGTAATTTTATGGGTTAGGGGCGAAAGAGAAGATGGATCCCCTTATGGTAAGCAATTACCATAGCCTACGGATACCTACAACAGTATAACAGTATATCAAAACATAACTGATCAGTTAAATGCACACGTGTATGTAGTCAAGCGCAGCATGTATCGGAGAGCCTAGGTCTCCATTATTACGTAGCCCAATGCTATCGCAATTCTCGCACGCCACGAACTCAGTAGATAGTAGATACGCAGGTTTCCATTATCAAGCATCGACTTGATAATGGAAACCTAGGCTCTCCGAAACAACGAACTAGAGATACAATAGAAGCCTGACTCGAGCTCAAAAATGACCCCACGACGAGTGTGCCGCGAACGATTGAGTGTGCCGCGGTTGAATTTGACAGCTTTAGTGCAACAGAGATTTTCCGTGACATACGATGTCAGCTGTTAGAAAATAATAAAATCAAAAACCCCGTACAATGCCGTCTTGTGCAGTAAAATGGTGTAAATCCAACTCCAAGGATCACAAGAAAGAAGATGGGACCATTGGTTTGCGTAAGTTTGATCCTGAACACGATAAATAATTATTTAAAGCAACAGATTATTGTATAGACTAATACGCTAAACCAAATGTCATATCTCTATACTAATTTCATAGTAACTTGTGTCTTTTTGTTACTGAGTTACATATTGGGGATAGGGTTATGCAACATTTCTATGAGTAAGTAAACTACCTATTAAATTTATTTTCAAACAAAAACTAATTTAAATTTTGGATTTAGTTCGTAATGTTTCTACTTGGATTAAATATTTATTTATTCTAATAGATGTATAAAGTCAAACAAGAAAGTATGCCGTCGCTTTGTAGCGCCACCTAGCAAAGTATACATATTTATTTTTTTACATATTCGTAATATTCGTCCACCTTTTCCCTAATTTTCTAAATGATGCTGGTAAGAAGGTTTAGTTGGTGTATGTCAAAAATTTTATGTATACTTTGCTATGTGGCGCTACAAAGCGGCGGCACACTTTCTTGTTTGACTTTATACATCTATTAGAATAAATAGTATCTATTACAATAAAATCTTTGCTTGTGTGTATTACTACTATTACCCACTCTCTGTAGTCTCGTTGTCGTCGCATGATTAAAGGAGACCAGTACTTATGGTACCTATTTGTGGTTAAAGATTTTTTATTTATCTCAAAAGAAATTTACATTTCACTTAATGAGATGCATGCAATATTAATTTAACAAATGCTTAATTACGCCCGTGAGCGACACTTATTATTACAAAAATTTATTCACTTAGTACTAATTACATTAAGTACCTTACTTAAACAAGAAAGAAAATAAAACAATTTTTAAACAAACCATCCATAATAATAACATTAATAACAGAATGCTTAAATAACGGGTAGAATTAATTTTACAAACTTAGTTGCATACGCGCACCGATGTGCAGTTGCACTTTGTACTCTTAGAGCGTTGTCAAGCGGTAACTAACCAGGGCCGAACTTAGGTTTGAATTATGTCTATGTTACTTTGTATAAAAATTTTGAGTAATTTTTTGAAAGTGATCATGGATTGAGCTTCTTTTATGTATTTTGGTATATTATTATACATGCATGCTCCTTCATACTTTATATTTTTGTTTCCGAAGTTTTTTGTTCGGGGAAATTGCATGACTAGATTATCGGCATTACGGAGTCTACATCGCCCTTTCTCTCTGTTAGTATAAAATACTGTTTCACAGTGTATCTCTTTTTTGATGATTTTTCTTATTAGTAGGCATGTATTAAATGTGTATATTTGGTTTAAAGATAGCAACTTGCTTTCTGCATATATTGTTTTAGTCGGAGTAAGGAAATCATAGTTAAACAGGACCTTGATAATTTTATTTTGTATAATTTGTAGATCTTTTAAGTTAGTTTTTGCTGCATGTCCCCATACTTCTATTAAATGTTCTAGATGGGACTTAACAAGCGAGTTATAGATATTGTACCGAATTTTGTGAGGCAGGCATTTCACAATACCACGAAGGGATCCTAAAAGAGATGACAATTTTGACCGAATTTTGGTAATGTGAGGTTTCCATGTTAGGGTGCTATCCAAAATTAATCCTAAATATTTTTCTTCAGATGATTGTTTTAATATTATATTGTTCATGCTAAGAGCTTCATGATCATTAATAATTTTGTTTTTGGATCTAAAGATGATGTAGGAAGTTTTAGCTATGTTTACTGTAAGTAAATTACTCTGAAACCATTTATGGAGACTGTCAAGATCTTGTTGGGCCAACTCCAAGATTGTTTCTAGCGAGCGATCAAAGTAAAAAATACATGTATCGTCGGCATACAGCGATATGTCTCCGCGCAGTATAAGATCACTTATATTGTTAACGTAGATTAAATACAATAAAGGTCCCAATATGGATCCTTGCGGAACACCGTATTTAAGTAGCTGGGATGTGCTTTGGTAATTTCCTATCTTGACTATTTGACATCGATTAGTTAGATATGATTCAATCAGTTCAAGTGCTTTGCTAGTAATTCCAATATTTTCAAGTTTAGATAGAAGTATAGAGTGGCTAACGGTATCAAACGCCTTTCTCAGATCTATGAATATTCCAAGGCCAATGTTCTTGTTGTCGATATTGGATTTTATTTTGGTTACTAGATCAATAGTGGCAGATAGAGTACTGGATTTCTTGCGGAAACCATATTGTCGCTCAAACAAGAAATTAATTTCATTTAGATAGTTATCGAGTCTCGTATAAATAATCCTCTCAAATACCTTCGATATTACAGGCAAAACCGAAATTGGACGATAATTGTTGGGATCAGTTTTAACACCAGATTTATAAATTGGGCTAACTTTTGCGACCTTGAGATCGTCTGGAAACGTACCGTTTGTTAGATGGTTATTAATACAAGCAGTGAGACCTTGAAGAATGTGATTTTTTAAACGTTTAAGCGCTTTAGTGCTAATAGAATCAATGCCAACACTAGAATTTGGATCCAAACTATCAATTATCCCTGAAACTTCCGTTTCGGAACACTGTGCAAAAATTTCAAGTTTTTTATCTACTTTTGGAGCGCGACTGAGGGTGTACATTTTGTCATTATGGTATTGTGCGGGTATTTGGTTTGCTAATTGCGCACCTATATTAGCAAAGAAAGTATTAAAATGTTCACATATCTCAAAACCATCAGTAATCAAGCCCGACTGTGTTAAGATTTTGGGAGGAGAACGATTACGTTTTATTTTATTTTGAGATAGCTCATTTATTAAACTCCATGTTTTTTTAGGATTATTTTGACACTTATTAAACAGTTCATGGTAATATTTTTCTTTTGTTTTAGATATTCGCTGGGTCACTTCGTTCCTTTTTTGTTTTAGTTTTTTCTGCAGTACTTCATTTCTTGGGTCCTTTTTTGCTGTCTGCCACATGCTATTTCTCTCATTTATATCATTGATTATGTTCCTGTTAATCCAGTCGCTGCGTGGAGCATTCAAAATTTTGGTCTTAACTATTGTATTTTCTGAAATTATGGTTGTTATCGGTATTTTCAATTCCGAGTAATCCCGTGTAGAAGTTTGAAAGTTATATAGCGCAGCCGATTTGTTCAAATTCTCATAATCCAAAGCCTCATATTGTATTCGCTGGAGTGGTTTAGGTTTCTGTTTTCGGATTTCTAGGAATATTTGTGAGTGATCAGATAGCGAGGCATCCAGTAGTGAAAAGTTGAAGTAGATATTATTTAAGTTTGTGTGGATGTGGTCTAAAATAGCTTTCGTGCTAGCCGTTGTTCGTGTTGAATATTTTTCGTCTGTGCTATTGACAGTATAATACCCGGCTTCTTGCAGAAGGTTTGTGTATCTTTCCGTTTTCTTATCTATTGGTGGAATCAGGTTTAAATTGAAATCACCAAAGAGTATTGTCCGGTGATTCCGTAGCAATTGTTGCTCAAAGTCATCCAAAAACATATTAAAGTCTGTATCACCTGGTTTATAAATAACTCCTACTTTCAGAGCAGGTTTAGTTAATTGAATCCACAGGAAGTTGTTTCCATTGATGTATTTTTCTTCTATAAAGTCATGTTCTACATCATTCCGTACAAAAATGGATACCCCGCCTCCTCTAGAATCTGTGCGATAGCTAAAGTGGTGTGTATAGTTTGGGATTTGAATTGATAGCGCTTCTTGTTCAGTCTTGATCCATGTTTCTGAGAGAAGGATTACGTGAATTTTATTGCCAGTTGAATCCAATATACATTTAAGTTCATCAAGCTTGCCAGGAGTGACTATGCTGCGTATGTTCGTGTAGAAAAAGTTTAAGGAATTTGCATTTAAATTTAAATCATCATAAGAACTCAATAATCCAAAGTTTGTGTTAATATCAGGTACGTGGCATTGAGTATTCGCAAGTGCGACTAATTGTTTAAGTTTTTTGACAGCGTACCTTTCTGTGTTATTGTGGGGGTACCTTTTACGTATTTTATTGTCAAGTTAGTCTCACCATTATTATGTCGCTGCTGAAGCTCTTCGCGTAAATCCTTCAAGTATGATTGCTGATTTATTGTCAAATCGGAGAACACTTTTATTCCATCTTTATCAATTCTACATTTATTCTGTAGTATTTGTTTAGGGATTTGAGTGGAGTTGAAGCGTACTTTAATGGGTCTAACTTTCCCAGCACTAGGTTTTCCAAGCCGTATTACTGCCACGGGATCCGGTAAATCGTTATGTGCAGCACGTAGGATTTCAATAGCTAAGATTTTGTCATGCGTTCGCCTTACCGATTGGTCTTCGTCGGTAGATTCTGCAGCACCGTGGATAATCAAGTTCTTCTCTCGCTCAGCACGGTCCTTCACTTCTTGGATTATGAGTTCATTACAAGGTTGAGAAGGAGCATTTGATGTTCTCGTTATTAGTTGGTTGATATCACTCTCCAAGCGTTGAATTTGACTGTCTGCGGCTGTACTGTTTTTTTTAAGTTGAGAAATCTCCTCACGTATTAAATTATTTTCAACACGTAGTTGTTCTGTTGTAAGTTGAATATTTTCGATTTTTGATTTTATTTGGCCCACGTCTTCCCGCATGGAGCTGAAAAACTGGTTTTGATTGTTAGTAAACTCTTGGAACATGTCCCTTATATCTTTCCGTAATAATGATAATTCATTTCGGCAATCACAGTCCGGCCCTGGCGGTGTCTTACGTTTTCTAAGTGCAGTTATCATTTCTTCATCGTCGGCTAACTTAGCGAGTTCGGGGTTCGATGTGCTGTTTATACCTTTAGCAGGCGATCTTCCTCCAAACATTCTGGGTTTTTAAGTAATTAAGGTTTATTATCGCCTGATTCGGTCAAGAACTGCTATCGGCCACCACGAGAGACAGAAAATAACAACCGTCCTTTTTCCGCGAGGTGATTAGCGAAGGTGCGTAAAGTTGACACAGCGTAAGCGCGTAGTTGTAAATCCGGCACTTTATAACTTATGTTGGTCACTCACGGATGGTTATTGATTGTTTTTGTATTTCTTTTTATTAAAATGAATTTTGCGACGCGTCTGCTTTGAGCGCTCACGGACGAATCTAACTTCACTTTAACATAAGTCCCAAGGAATTTGACATCGCGCAGCTATAATAACGCGCGATTATAAGTCGCAATGTACATAGACCCCTATGTATGCCATTAATCATATAGGTATGTTCTTTTACCAATAGTATCAAAAGTGTAAGGTTATTCAAAAGACATCTAACGAAACAGCACGTCTGTTAGAAACGAATAAATACCGAATTCGTATGATTATCATTTTGATCTTAAGATACCCACCTACGAAGAACAGTTTTTCAAATTTACCTCCCTTGATGCATACAATGTTTTTCATCACACTTGCCGACAAAAAAATAAGTTTTAAGACTTAATATTATTAAATGAAATACTGACATTTCTATTACTCCCTAGGGAATATCACTTTTATATTAGTCAAAGTCAAACTATTCTTTATTCAAGTAAGCTTATTAATATGCATTTTCGAATCGTCTGACATTATCAAGAGAGAAAAAATCTACTCCCGCTACGCGCGCAAGCAATGGCGCGCTTAGACAGCAAGTGTGATGAAAAATATTTTATTTATTTATTTACGAAAATTGATAGTATTTTGTAAAAATATTCTGGATTCCGCTATTTTTGCCACATGTCAACTCTTTGGTCAATTTAAAAAATAAACATAATCTGACTAAATTCGAATGCTTCATCTACATTACATAATACTTGCAAATGTTGGCAAATATACTTGGTCGGGTTATGATATTACCGCACTAGAACAATAACGTAATGAAAAAGCACGCGTGTTTAATATCTTGGATTATGAGCCTAATAGCGGTTCAATAATACCTACGTTACGAGCAAGTGTGTTGAAAAATACTGTATTACGGATATACCTTATTGTTTAATATGGACGTGCATATACTCATCAAAAAATTCGGGTTGAAATAATATTTATATGAATTGGTTCCATCTTGCATAATATCATCCCTGTAAGGTTTGACCTGAAGGTCGCCGGGACACGCTGGATGCAGGTCGCATCTAACCGGTACATGTGGAGGTCCAGAGGGGAGGCCTATGTTCAGCAGTGGACGTCTTATGGCTGAGATGATGAAGGTTTGACAACGTCATAAAATTGTAACGCCGCGCAAGAGGTTTGACGCATACAATTCTGTCTTACCGAATCAAAACTATCCAAAACTTTTATTAACCAATCACAACTTTTTTTTAATAGCGCGTAATTGTGTATTGGATATAATTTTAAGGTGCGCGGACATATTTATGGAGAGGGGATAGCAGTCAGTGTCAATGGGGCTGGGGCCATTATTTAAAGGCATTTTTGTATGTAAAGCTTCGTCTATATAATATTCCGTCGCTGCTCCGAAACATGTCGCGCGTAGTGACAAAATAGTCTAAATACACTTGAGTTTAACCGTTTAATTATATTTTAGTGGTATTATGTGTCACAATAGTTTAAATGCAATAAAAATACATAAAGATAAGTCTTGTTCACGAAATAAAGTAGCCATTGCTGTATAATTCTTTTTTTTGTATGAGACCATACCTTAATATGGGTGTTATTGCAAAGAAGGGCTCTTTGCCTATCTTCTCGGACGCTGTGGTTGATATTTATATCAATTTCTCCATAATTATGGACTTTTACTTAAAATTCTGGATTTAAGTATTGTTTCTTGTTATTTTACCATTTTGGGTCATTTAGTTTCCCAAGGGGTCTTAACTAAATTACAATAGCGATACTATAATAAACTGTGAATCTCGTGTCTACAATTTTTATTATTTATTTCAAGACTAACATTGTTGAAATCGTCTCGGAAGTTCGCACTTTTTTGGGCGTGAACTTTTGCGTTAAGCATTATCTGAAGTTATTTGATTTTGACGACATTTCAGCGAATGCTTTTGGATATTGGATTGTTAAACATAAAACAGAAGAATCAATGTACAGTCCCATGGCTGTTAGAACTACATGGGACTGTTGCGTAACAGTAGAGACTGAATTTACGATGGCTACTTTATTTCGTGAACAAGCTTTAGCTAGTATAGGTACTCGTAAATAGTTGCAACAATTATTGTATTGTTAACACTGAAAACCTGGTACCTATTCGATATCTCCGAGAATTGTGAACCGATTTTCATTTTTTTATTGTTAACCCCGAGATAGTCCCGTTGGCACTAAGTCGGGGTCTGAATGATGAGATCTTGGAGAAATCGGTTTTCTTTTTTTTTTATTTGGTGATTATTTTGGCAATCGCCTATAAAGAGACATCTCACAAAATTATAGACATTAGCTTTTTGACCATTATAATATTTATAATACAGTAAGGTAAACTTGGTATTCTATTTGTAGCTAGTCAACTGTACAAGCTTTTAACCTCGACGATAAAAGCTTTTCAATTGCTCATCGACACAATTCCAACGAGCATAACTCAATCAGGTTGAGTTATTGTGTGATAGAACCGAGACCGTGACCTTCCGGCTGACTAGAACCAGGCCTACTACCGCGAAAATCGAAGATTTTTCTCTGTCACTCTGATGAAAGCGCCATTAGAATGAGAGAGACAAATCTTCAAAATTTACGAAATTCGTTTTTCGCGGTAGGGTCGCAGAGGGTCTACCGCGAACCACGATCGACGTGTTGCCTCTCTCACGCACTTGCCAGTTCATACTTAAGTGTCACAGGGACGGATGATCGAAATAGGCGAAGTTCGCGGTAGGCGTAGTGTGTGCATCGCATTAATGATACCATCGTTGCAGATAAATAATGCTCGAAATTTACGAATTTCGAAGATTGCGTAGGCCTACAGAATACTTTAACGACACATTATTATATCTTCTTGCGACTAAAACAGTACAATTTTCAGCTTAATTAACCACGAACAAGTCAAATTAACTTAAATATTGGGTAACATAGAGCGGAAAAGAAATATTAACAGGAAAAATGGAATGCGACCGGTTAATGTAATTTTTTAATTTAAATGTCGACCACAATTAACCAGATTTACCTACGAATATGACGATAATTTTAACCTTAAACATACAATTCCTCTTTCCGTAGAGTAACTTTTCCTTGACTTCGAAAGGATTTATGGCCTGAAGTGAGCACGTCATCTAAAAATGGGAAGCCCAACACAGTATCGTTTACCTCATATTAAACAAGTGATAAGTTCACATTTTCACAACTTTCTTCTATAAAAAAGACAATTTTTATATTAAAGGCAAGGGTTTGTGGATTTGTATCGAATTATTATCAAATAAAGTAATGAAGTCCCATTCATACGACACGGCGAGTGAAGTGCTCCAGGACTACTACCGCGAACTTCTAGCATTTGTCTCTGGCACTCCAACAAAAGCATCATTACTATCATTAGTGTGACAGAGACGCTCGAAATTTGCGAAGTTCGCAGTATGCCTTGAGGACACAATAGAAAGATACATCGAACAATCAGAATACGTGCGACGCGACATCCATATGGCGCATTCATGAGGGCCATGACCCTGAATAAATGTGACAGGTTCGGGTAAAGGGTAGGCACCACTTGCGCACTATAATCGACTTTCAATGGAGGCTAGTTCTAACTATTGAAAACTTACATAGTGGGACCTTGTGTAACGAGGCGCACTTTTTAGTTAGCTATTTAAAGTTCAAAATCATATTATTAAGACACGCTCAAAGATTCGAGGTAATATTTAATTTTGCAAAGTAGGTTATCATTTTATTAATTGAAAAAGAAAGCAGATATATCGATGGGTGCTTATGTACCTACCTATTGTAAGAAAATTATGTATTGTTGGTTGTGTGGATTTCCCATTAAGAGAAGTCATTATATATTATTTAGAACACATATTGCCTATTCTAAACTAAATCGTAATGAAAACTACTTCTTGTTATTTTGATGTCGGGTGGTTTTGATAAGTAGGTAGGTAATTCGCCATTTTTGAAATCGAGGCTATACGCGTAATTAGATGGTGTCCCCAAAACTGTAATAACGGTTGGCTGGATACGATGTTTTTTGTCATTCCTTTAGGTGTTCTAAGGTGTTTAACCTCTTGAATTGAAGCTGTCGTAGCTTATACAGGTTTCAATGTTTTCTGTAGGTATACAAGTGATTAGGTGCGTATATTTTGCTTATAATATTATTACTACGGGGTACAAGTTATGAATAGATTGCATCATTTGTCATGGTCTTGAAATATATATATTGTAAGATTTGTGAGGTCTAATCGTTACAAGTATTACGTTCGATGTATGCTGCTATAGGTAATATATAAATTATAACAATTATAATAATAGTAATCAATAAATTATAACAATTACCTATTTTATTTGACAAAAATATATTAGTGTTAGGTAGTGATCAAAATATTTTGATACAATTTTAATCACTTATACAAATCAAACTTGTCCCACGATAAGTTTGTTACTTATCTGTTACTAGATCTGCTTGGAAATACATCGCAAAAACGCCAATTGTTAGACTTGATGGGACAATATAACCTGTACCCTATGCATATGTCACCTACTAGGATTACTGATATGACCGGGACGTGTATAGATCATGTGTATTCGAACTGTATTAAAAATACCTGGGACATACAGCTCATAAGAAGTCACCTTAGTGATCATGACGCACAAATATTTAATATACAAACCTTAAGTAAAAATAATTCTATGCCGCTGGTTGTTAGGAGAAATATTTCGGAATTAAAAATTCATAACTTTATAGAGGACTTATCTAATCGCTCGTTTCATAATTTATTTCACTCTGACATGACACCTTTTAAAAAAATGGACCACCTAATTTATATAATTAAAAATTCTTTTGACATTCATTTTCCTTTAAGAAAGTACCCTCAAAATAACAGTTTAAAAATTAAGTGGGTCGATGATGATATTACGATAGCCTTACAATTTTATGACGACATTAGTAGCTTAGTAGAACGGTTTCCAACTGACCAAGATTTGTTGGATTTTGTTAATAACTACAAAAACGTCATAAATAAGTTGAAACAAGAAAAGCGTTGTTTGTTCATTAATAAAAAATTGAGACATCTGATAATATAAGTAAAATGGTATGGCGCATTATAAACATTGAGACATGCAGAAAACATACTAAACCTAATCCTATTGAAGTATTATTAATGGCAACTACTGGATCTAGTTGCGGGCAAAAACAACTCGGTGATAAAATGAATGAATATTACATTAATTTAAATAAGTCAGTATCTAGGCACATACATTTGGAGAAGGCACTTTACTACTTAAAAGAGGCTACAAAGTTGGTAGTGTCAAAAATCGACACTTTTCTTTTAACAATTTCCGAAATTAAGCAATTATTAAAGTTAATAAAATCTAAGCAATCAACGGATTTTTATGATATGTCAGCCGACCTCATAAAGAAATTTCCCGATAATGTAATTGATATTTTTTGTGCTCTAATAAATCAGTGTGCTATTATTGGAAGATACCCTAGGTCGTTAAAAGTAGTTAAGGTTAGTCCGGTTTACAAGGGTAAGGGATTAAAAGAAGAAATACAAAGTTTCCGTCCAATATCACTAGTACCGGCACTCTCTAAAGTTGCTGAGCTTGGACTTTGTAATAGGTTAATGAGCTACTTTGAAAGTAACAAGTTACTTCATGACTGCCAGTACGCGTACCGTCACGGCAGGTCTACGGTGGATGCTGCCCGTGCGGTATATCAGCGCGTCCTCGACCATATTGACCATAAAAAAATGGTTGCGGCAGTTTTTTTGTGATTTGTCACGTGCATTCGATTTGGTAGATCACGGATTATTGTTACTTAAGTTGCAAGGGTATGGTGTGCATGGCAGTATTCTTAATTTTATTAAATCGTTTTTGAGTGACAGAGAACAAGTAGTATCGGTTGATGGGGGAGCTACTAAATCCGAGATAAGGACCCTTGACGACTGCTCTGTTCCTCAAGGTTCAGCGTTGGGGAATTTCCTCTTTCTTGTCATGGTAAATGACCTTATAAGCTTGTTCAGAGATGGCGATTTTATTATGTTCGCAGACGATGGATGTGCCATTGTGTCTGGTGATTCCTTTAATGACTTACGTAATAATATTTTAAGTGTATTAATAAAATTGACATCCTGGTTCCATGATAACGGCTTTTTAATTAATTTGAGTAAGACATTTATTATGCACTTCTGGTTGAGAGGACTTTATCCTACACCGCTTGACATAACCCCACAAGTTCCGAACGTGCGGTTTCTCGGTTTTGACTTTGACTGTGGCTTGAAGTGGGATAAGCACATAGATTCAATTGCCACCAGACTTGCTAAAGCGTCATTTGCGTTGTCCCGGCTTGCTCCGGCGCTTTCACGTGCGAATCTCCGTATGGCATACTATGCATACATTAATTCGATTCTTGTATATGGTATTGATCTTTGGGGGCTAGCGGCTGATAGGGACAGAGTGTTCGTTCTGCAGAAGAGGGCTGTTCGAATGTTAGCTGGAGTGCCGCCGTTTACTCCGACCAAGGAATATTTCCGCGAATTGAAAATTCTTACGGTGCCCTGTTTGTACATTCTTGAGGTGGCAAAATATATGTATAAACACAAACATGAGTATGCTATGCGTCGCCCTGATCAGAGGAAAACCGACCGTGACATTAAATCCGTATTTGTGAGGTTGGCAAAATCGTCCAATTCATTGCGGGTAGTGGGCATAAAAATATACAACAGTTTAAGCCGTGAAATTAAGGAGGCGGCTTCTTATGAGTTGTTTGTCAAAAAGTTAAAAGATTTCCTAATTAACCAGGCTTTTTATTCCGTTCGGGAATTTTACACAAAAACTTAATTTATTATTATTATTTTTATTATTGGATGATTTTTGTGTATTAGTTTTTTAATTTATATGACAATTTTTAATTTATATAATTTGAGTTGTTTTCGTATTTTGTATTTTTTTATTTTTTATTTTTGACGTGTGTTTTATGAACATTAAAGAACTTGAACTTGAACTTGAACTTGAACTTATTCCTCCTTATATCCTGTCTTATTCTAAGAACTTGCACAACTTGATTAAAAGGTTTATTGCCACTACATCTCTACACACAGTATGCATAAAATATTATAGTATTCCGAATTGTTTTGATATCCATTCTTGTTAATAATATTGCCTCCGTTATTTAATATTGGATAATTGTATTTTAATCGATTATGACAGACGTGCGACTGGCACGAAACCAGTTCAAAATGTTCAAATAAGGTTTAGGTAACATTTTATCTGCTGGCTCAATTTGAGTAGGTAAGTACGTTTTACGTATTTAAGGTATTATTTACTTACCAATTTCCCGGATAACGAGCGAGCTTCAAATTTTAATTTAATTGACACTGATTGGCCTTTAACGATCTTCCAATTTTGAATAAAGTTAGTCAGCTTCTAACGGGAATCAAATTGCGGTTAGTAGAATTAGTATGGATTTGATTTGGGAACCGTATGTGCCATGACTTATTAAGAATCGTTTACGTTAGGTTTTACTCGACACGTAAAGCATTCCACAATGCATATGCTAAGAAAGTGCTCTTTTAAGTGTTTTTTTCCGCACGTGTTCTGAAATGAATTTTCTTAGTACTTTCCCGCACGGTCTGGTTGGTAGGTACACTAGGTACTGCCGAAGTAATCTGGTTTTCCTCGCATAACGCCTTGTAACTAACTCGTGTTGGGTTTAAAACACTCGCTTCACTCGTGATTTATAGTCACCGACATTGGTCCTCAAAAAAGCCTACTTTCCAAACTTGTATCATAAATCATTATTATCGCGCTCGCATTTATTTAACGTAACCTATACTTGCCAAGTCATGGTACAGCTACAGATCGAGATTTGTGAGTTGTTGGCTGGCTTGTTGACAGAAGTTGGTTTTGCCAACTCAGGGTGCTTAGACAAGTTGCCAATCGCTAACGCTTAATCGTCAATCGTAAACGAAAGGCAGCTAACTGTCTTTGTCGCACTAATATGAAAGAGTGACAGAGAGGGAAAACTACAATACGCTACTAAGCGTTAGCGATTGGCAACTTGGCTAAGTATTCAGAGAAATTTTGGCTACGACTAATCTCATCAATTTAATTTTAGAATTTGCCGACTTCCTTTTTTATCGGGCACGAAATATAAATATGTACATATATTTTTATGTCAGCCGTGTAGTGACGGCAGTAAGAATAAATTTGTCACCGCCCCAACTCTTCCCGTGGGTGTCGTAAGAGTCGACTAAGGGATTGAGGTTTAATTGACCATTAATTTACTAATCGAAGATTGATGATGGGCGGCAGCGTCACCATAGTGGACTGCTGCTGTCTGTCACCAACCCGGAGGAGAGGTCTACGTCCACCAGTGGACTAAAAGGCTGATGATGTGATGATTTTTATGTACCTACATTCATATCTTATCATAATCGTAAATATTTAAATCAGATATTTAGTATTACTGTATTTAAATAGATGGAGATACTCAGGTATATTTAAAATCTGTATCCTTAATCATATAATATACTTGGTACAAATGGTACCTACATAAAACAATTAACTAGGAAGCTGCATCACTCGCTGTATTTTTATAGCTTGTGATGTAACCTTGATGCGTGCGAATAAATTATTAATAGATTTACAAGTGCTAATATCTCACTCAAAAATAGCTACTGGTCATCGATGTATGACTATATCGTCGGCTGAGAATGCAGTTGTGCTATACGCCACTTGCCTTGGTTTACAGGAGAGCGAAATGAAACAAAAAAAAATATTTCTTGAAATGTCTTATAATTTTGCAATATTTAACTAAACTGACGCTTTAGTATATTAATTTACTATTTTTTGTTATATACAATTAATGTTTAACTTATTATAGTCATGAGATATAAGTAGTTTTACAATTGCCATATCCATTTTGGTAAGAAAATGTTTAACTTGCTATGTATGATATGACACAAAGTTATGGATGTGTCACAAAATGTTTGTGCGATGTCAAGAAAGGTAGACATTAATAAAATATTTTAAAAATAAAAATTAAACCGCCTTCAAAAATACGCTGGAACTAAAAAGTGCAAAATAATTTTGGTTCCTACCACTTAGGATTTCCTACCCAAACCTTTAAACCTTTTACCCTATTCATTGAAATAAAATATGATTCCTAGGTACCCCACTGATCTCAGTGAAGTCGGTGGACGTATTTGTCTTGGCACCGACTTCACTGAGATCAGTGGGGGTACCTAGGAATCATATTTTATTTCAATGAATAGGGTAAAAGGTTTAAAGGTTTGGGTAGGAAATCCTAAGTGGTAGGAACCAAAATTATTTTGCACTTTTTAGTTCCAGCGTATTTTTGAAGGCGGTTTAATTTTTATTTTTAAAATATTTTATTTTTTGCTTTTTAGTATAGTATAAATATAAAATAGGTTCAGTAAAAGTACATTGTGCATCTAGGGAGGTAAGTACGGTATTACCAACGAGAGTGTTAGAAGCCCGACCCCGTAGGCGGGGGCTTTCAATGACTTGAGTTAGTATTCCGCTTAGTGAGAATTATCCCCCCAACTCCTAATCGCTAAGGAGTTGTACCTTCCATCATCAGCTCACCAACATGAGCCTATGACCACCTAAAGGCAAATACTCCAATAGCTTAAAAAAACATGAAATATGTTGTATTTAAAGAATTATTGCCCAACTCCTAATCGCTAAGGATTTGTACCTTCCATCATCAGCTACATGAGCCTATGACCACCTAAAGGCAAATACTTGAATAGCTTCCAAAATACATGTAATATGTTATATTTAAAGAATTATCCTCTAACTCCTAATCGTTAAGGAGTTGTACCTTCCATCATCAGCTCACCAACATGAGCCTATGACCACCTAAAGGCAAATACTGGAATAGCTTCCAAAAACCATGAAACGTGTTTTATTTAAAGAATTATTGCCCAACTCCTGTTCGCTAAGGAGTTGTACCTTCCATCATCAGCTCACAAACATGAGCCTATGACCACCTAAAGGCAAATACTTGAATAGCTTCCAAAAACCATGAAACGTGTTATATTTAAAGAATTATTGCCCAACTCCTAATCGCTAAGGAGTTGTACCTTCCATCATCAGCTCATCAACATGAGCCTATGACCACCTAAAGGCAAATACTTGAATAGCTTCCGAAATACATGTAATATGTTATATTTAAATAATTATCCTCTAACTCCTAATCGTTAAGGAGTTGTACCTTCCATCATCAGCTCACCAACATGAGCCTATGACCACCTAAAGGCAAATACTGGAATAGCTTCCAAAAACCATGAAACGTGTTATATTTAAAGAATTATTGCCCAACTCCTAATCTCTAAGGAGTTGTACCTTCCACCATCAGCTCACCGACTTAAGACGTTCATCACTAGACGCAAATACTTGATTGGCTTTTGAAAATAAATGAAAAATGTCATGTGTGCCTACAACATTTGAAGAGTTCCCTCGATTTCTCCAGGATCCCATCATCAGATCTGGACCGGACGACAATGGGACCAACTAGAAGGTATACACTTTCAAACAAAAAAAGAATTTTTCAAATCGGTCCACGCGTCTTCGAGCAATCGGGGAACATACATAAAAAAAAAAAAAAGATTTCGTCGAATTGTAAACCTCCTCCTTTTTGAAGTCGGTTAAAAAGCAATTGTTTATGCAAATAAAAGTTATTTTACGACTAGATTTATTTCAAGTCAAGACGACAATTTATCTCGAATATGAAGACAAACTTATTCACGTGAATATGGTGCCAATATTGATTCCCAATATTTATGTGAATATTTTTTTTTACTTTCTATTAAATAGGTACCATCTAATAGGTGACCTTCTCTATTTTGTGAAATGATAACCTTTTCAACGATATCTAGTGCTAATGTCGATATGAAAAAATATCGATGATAACAGCTTATTATACGTTTACTAATGAATGACATATTAACGTTATTATTTCTTATCAACTAATAAAATTACAGTTTAACTACACGCTCTATAAATTAAAAGACATGTCATATAATATGTACCTCAGGAACAGTGACCGAGGCCTCCTGTGGCCAGGACTTAAATAGCATGGCATGGCAGGAAAGCAGGAGGTCGCTGGTTCGATTCCAGTCTTGGTCATTGGGGGTTCGGTCACTTTTTCTGTAGTATATGTCATTTCTTACAATTTATGGTTAGGTACTCGTAATTATAAATATTATGTAGGTATTTATACCACCAACTTATTAAGATAAAAGCTTGAAGTATGAATGACACAAATCATTATAAATCAAACCTACCTTCTTTATTGTCATTTATCAAAAGAGAGGGTAGGTAAAAAAAAGTATCGAATCGATACAATCAAATCGATTAATGGATTATGTCACAAAAATGTTGATCGGTTAATCGCTTGGCACACTGATAAATAGCTGTTAACCGTAAATTTGTGTCATGTCCGGACATGGCACAATATTGTAATCACTATGTATTGCGGTTTGAGGATATGGCACAAAAATATATGTTTTTTATCAGTATAAAATAAGAATTTTTTAAAATCGATTACTGTTATAAACTACAAAAAAAAAATTCTATCAAGAACCATTAAAAACCGATTTTGCTTAAAAATGGATATGGCACAATTGCATTCTCACCCGACGATATGTACCTAATATTATCATAATTATCTTGGGACATTAACAATTTATATCAAAGCTATAAAGGTTAAAGAACAACTAAGATTTTTGATACTCGAATTTAAACCTAAAGTCCCCGTACCCATGAAGAAGAACCAGTCATAGACATCGCACACAGAATTAGTAAGCTAAAGTGGTAGTGGGCTGGCCACATCTGTCGAAGGACTGATAACCGTTGGGGTAAGCGAGTCCAGGGTGCTTAGACAAGTTGCCAATCGCTAACGCTTAATGGTTAATCGTAACCGAAAGGTAGCTAACTGTTTTTGTCGCACTAATATGAAAGAGTGACATAGAGGGAAAACTATGATACGCTACTAAGCGTTAGCGATTGGCAACTTGGCTAAGCATCCTGGACTGGTGACCGCGTCTCGGCAAGCGTAGTGTATGACTGTAGGTCGCCTTCCTGCTAGGCAGAGCGACGATTTGTAAAAGTTTGCTGACAGAAACTTGATGCGACAAGCTGAAGACAGAGTGAAATGGCGCATATTAAAGAGGCTTATGTCCAGTAATGGACTACGATAGGCTGATGATGATGATGATGACCTATAACTAATACTAGTACAGTGTACAGCACTCGTACTTTTACCTAAAACATACTAACCGTTATTGAAGCGCCATCGCCATAGCAGCTTACTCATATTTATCTAACATTGTAACAGAAAACAATGTAGGTTGTTATTCGCCTACTTTTCGGGATGAATGGATATTTTGCAAGGATGGCGTCATCAATTTAGCGGAAACCGGCATAAACACTTTACATTGGGCTAAAATTCGCGAAAAGAGATTAGTTCTGACGGGGTGATTAATGGGGGCGGGATATTTGGGCCGTGTATTGAACTCTCCTTATAATACAATACTTGGATGATTATATGTATGTATGTATGTAAATTCTTTATTGCACACAAATAAAACAGGTAAAAAAATACACAACAATTCAAAAAGGTACAAGGGCGAACTTATCCCTGTAAGGGATCTCTTCCAGTTAACCTTTGAGCAAAAGAGAGAACTATATGAAACAAGAGATAGACAAACAAACGTGTACAGTGCGTGATTTGAATGACTACTGTAAATATACTATATTACCTACTATGCTTAATTCGTACATAAACCACTAATCACTTAGCGACTGATAAAATATGCTAAAAACAATTTTTTTACAGTGCTCAATCCTGTCATTTGAACACGTCATGTTTAAGTATGTGTAAAAAAAGGTTTCCCCGAATTAAACCTCCTCCATACCGGGAAACGTAGTAGTTTTGTCCTAAAATTTGTACATGAATTCCATAACTTTACCGAAAAGACGATAAACTAAATCTAAACATCATCATTATAAGTATGCATTGTAAGTTATAAGCTTTCTAATAAAAATGACGGCGTAAATACGTATGCACTAGAGTCCTAAAGCGTAGCGAAAAATACATATCCCAACGTCCAATAGACAGCAACTTAAAAAGAAAAGTATGTGATCAAATTAATTATATAAGCCTTCTCACTAAACATACCGAAGCCAACCCGCGTTCTGCAAGCTCTATGAATTGCAGCTAGCCCTCACAAAATGAGGATAAAATTATCGCCTGAAAACCGGTTATCGGTGAAACTTTGCACTTAGTCAGCGCGATATATTCCCCACTTACCATACGAAACGGAACAGTAGCTCGAAGATGCTCGGAAACACGAGATCGTCCGAGGCGGCCAGCCATTTTCGCCCTAGCAGCCGGAGCGCCGGCATTCTGGAACAAAACAGTCCTTATTAATATCACGATAGAGTTGACAATAAAGCTAACACAGTCTGACACCTATCCGCCTAATTGCTTCGTATAATGTAGCAGTTTAACAATCTTACAGCAAAGGAGTCGGGTTACCGCAAACGGGTTTCGTAGAACAAAGGTTGTTTAGGGTCGGTAAGCTTGCTTCTAATATTAGTTAAATATTTATGTATATAATAATACGTCCAATAGGCTTTTAATTAACCCTCTTATGCATAAAGCAGAAGAACATCTTGTACAATAAAATGTTGTTACTAACACAAACGGCATACAGATATGGACAAACGAGTTAAAGAGCATTTTATATCTGTGGGAAGTATTTCAAAATGATGATTATGTAGTTTTTTCATAAAGGGTATGTATATGTATACTTCTTCGCTATATATATATTTTTTATTAAGTAAGACAAATGCATTTCCTGTCCTTTTAAATCATGAATCACGTCACATGTCATATCGAAGCGATATGGTAGAGACTTCAAAAGGTGAACGGCTTCAATTGAAACATTTGTAATTTTTCAGTGGCATGAAAATTTATATTGTAAGAATTTGGGTTTCTCCAGGAGTTGAGTATCCAATTTAAGTATGCATGTTTTTAGCAAGATTCAATGACAAATCATATTTTGAACCCCTTCTTTGCTAGTTACTTTACCAATCGCATCGCATCGCATTATACAGCTAACTAACGAACTTTGATCAGAGGTCCAACAATTATAATTCATGATGGTAAAATACTTACATCTCTTGTAAGTATTTTACCTATGATTCTAGCTTATATGACTAATGTGTTATATTTAGCGCCAATCGAGTCATTCGAGCAATCGTCTGGTTAGTTAGTGGAGCGTGCCATGCTTTGCGAAACGAAAGTATTGCGGCCGGCGACCGGCGTAAGTGGAGTAATTTCTTTAATTATGGCATAGGAGGAAAACGGGCAGATATCGACCATGGGTCCGTGCAACACCAGAGCACGTAGCCAAGATGCATTCGCTAACGCTCATTAGCGTATCGTAGTCTTCTCTCTTTGTCACTGTTTCTTATCAGTGCAACAAAGATAGTAGCGTTTTGTTCACGATTGACAATTGAGCATTAGTTATTGGCATTTTGGCTACGCACCCAGTGTTGTCCCATCCGAGTCGACGAATAGGTGAATCCACTGTGTGGGCCGCAAATCGGAAGAGTCTCTATGAGCTTCAGTAGACTTCACTCATGGTTGCCCGGTTAGTGCGATGGTATAGTATATCGATGTTGCGGCGAAATAGACTTCCCGTCTTTTACTAAGTATATTTATAAAAGACGGATAGTTTGTCTCACGTCGTGATACTGTCGCACCAATCATGTGCTGAAAAGTATAGGGTCTCGTGTTACTTGGTTGTTTTCTGTGAGGAGGAGATAATACAGGCCTATTACCATGAACTTCGAAAATCGTAAAATCGAGTTTGTCTCTGTCACTCCAACATAGGCGTCATTAGTGTGACGGCGACGGACGTTCGAAATTTGCATGTAGTTCGCCGTAGGCCTAAGATGTTCTGTCGCAAACAACCTATTGACAAGGTAGATTGCCTCGAGAACAATGTAAACTATTGGAAGCAAATAAGGGATCCAACTTCAGGGAACAAACAGGAATTTAATTTGTAATCGAATACTTACTGATGTTCGTGTTAACTAAATTAGCAAT
>JALPQI010017313.1:0-32440 GCA_025490895.1 Thaumatotibia leucotreta
TTGTGATAAACAAACAGAAAAAATGTTCTCGCAGGGATTCTAGCTTAAACTTCCAACTTTCTAGGCAGGGTCCCTATCACTTAGGCTACGGAGGTTGACAAAAATAATAAATGGTGAAGGTAAAAAAAGGTAAACGAATTACTATTATAGTTTTACCACAAAGTGTGAGTGATCCGTCAGGATAATAAGGCAGGATATATTACAGGCCAAGCCATGGCTCAAATATTCGCTTGCTCCAGTGAGTGGCCATCAGTTCTTCGGGCGTTTTGTCCAGCCCACTTGCACTCTGAGATTTTCTGAGCTACGTCGGTGACTTTAGTTTCACGTATACCTATCTTCATTCATAATTCGATCTCATGGAGAAACTCCCAAGCATTGCCCGTTCCATCGCTCGTTGAGTGTGCTTACAAGAGACTACTACACAGAATACACTAGTCTTACTAGAGAGAACGTACTAGCTTTTGAATCAACGTGTAATTATTAGTATTCTCACTAAAAACTAATGAACATATAATTATTATTTAAAAAAAAAACCCACGATACTGCTTATCGGCCACTTCAAGCAGCCCGACAAAATTGTCAAGTTAACTTGAAATTTGATCACTTTGATGGTTTATTAAACGTCAGATTATCCGGTCAAGAATTCACGTGCGTCGATGAGATCCGTCACTCAAAGTAAACGCCGCCAATTTCAAAATTATGGTACTAAAAGTTAAATTTTTAACAAAAATACAATTTGTTTTAGTTGTCAACGGTATATATGCGATCATCATAAGCTCCAGCGAGGCCCCAATCCAACCAAAATCGTCTAAAACTTTAATAAAGCACAATTGTAGTTGATGCCAAACTGTCATTGTCAAATCATCCGCACGATTATTGTATCTGTGCCCGCAACCATGTTCTGTCCGTCACTGAATGTAGAGAATTGGATAGACAATGACAATTTGGTAAACGATATAACCATCATAAGCCCCCAGGATCTGTTTTCCAGCAATTTTCCAGCATTGTCATAAAATTGTAACATGCGTAACTGTTGCGGTTCTGTTTTCCTTATTTAAATTCCATAAGGTCTACTTTCAATAATGTACTCGTATTTGAAGTTTTATTGGAGACAGTATCCGTTATTATGATATGAAACGTATTTTAGTCGACGTAATTTTATTACTATAATTTTGTAAACACACGTTTTACAGACGTGTTATATCAATATGATCGTACGATGGGTTAGTTTGTTTGACCTATAATTTGATGGCGACGATACAATACTGAAATGATCCCCCATTATTTCAATGATTTTTTTTTCACTATCGTCATCGGGGGGCAATACTACGGCGATATTTGCCTGTAATAATTCAAAACATCCGTTAGGGTGCGGCTCCACTGACGCGGAGCGGAGCGGAGCTGTGCAAAATTGACCAATTATATTCTTCAAATTCGAAACACTGTGATGCGGTCTCATTGGCCGAGCTCCCACAGCTCCGCTCCGCTCCGCGTCAGTGGAGCCGCACCCTTAAGGTGCGTTTAAACCAAAAGAGCATTCGCTGTTCTAGCGCCCGTTCTAAGAAATCAACCAATCACGTTTTGTGTACCGATCGAATTTCGTAGAGTGGGAGGTTAGAACAGCGAATGCTCTTTTAGTTTAACCGCACCTTTAGGCTGTAGGGCCTACGCGCTGCGCTCGCGAGTCGCGAGGCGTGAACGCGGCCTCAGTGCTTGATAATGGGGACCTAGGCTCTCCGAAACATGTCGTACGTGTAGTGACTAAATAGTAAATACACGTGTGTATAACCGTTTAATTATATTTATGGTTATTATGACTCACGAAAGTTTAAATTCAAATATAGGTACCAGCTTAATTAATTAGCATAAGGGTTATCATAATCCATAACAATTAAAGCCGTTACGAAGATATTTAGAAAATGTCCATTATTTACTTTTTGTAACGACCTCTGTATATGTATCAGTAGCTCCCGAGGTACAGTCGAGTTCATAAATATGTATATTTGATTGAACATCTGGCCTACTACCGCGAAAATCGAAATTCGAAAATGTCGAGGATTTTTCTCTGTCACTCAAACGAAGGCACCATTAGAGTGAGAGAGACAAATCCTCGAAATTTACGAATATCGTTTTTCGCGGTAGGGCCGCTGAACAAATACCTATGTACCTAGATGTTCCGATTATGTACCTTTCTATGCTCATTTATTTTTGAAGCAAAATCCAAGGCTCATAAATTTATTAACTCGACTGTAGGTGTAGGTACCTATACTATATATATTATCGTCATCGAATTAATATATAAAACATTCTTAAACAGTTTTATAAGATTAAAGGCCGAGCCACACCGGATGCGTGTGCAGCACGTGCACGTGCATGTGTGCGTGGCGTGCACTTTTCAAACTTCAATGGTCACTTTTTTATTTCAATATCTTATTTATGGCTATTGCAGAGTTTGTTCGTAAAGTGAAGGCACGTGATATATATGGGCGTGTCTTGCTGTCAGACGCCTTTACTTTCCGTATAAACTCTATCGTAGAGGTAAGGTTGCCAACCACCGTACTATACTATGTACGCTCTGTACTATGTACTGTTGCGGAAAAATATAATACGCGAAAAAATACCTACAAAAGTTCTAATTTTTTAAATCAAATAGCAAGAATTCCTATCCTCAAATTTCATCGATTATGACTACTTGCCAGCTTGTCTAAAAGTACTATATTTTTATTTTATATGCGCGTTTTTTGGTAAATAGCGTAAATACCCTAAATTTCAGAAAAATGTTGGTAACCCTAATCGTAGGTGTGTTTTCATATTCACCGTAAGACGTCACGTGAGTCAAACAATCGATTTAGTTCAAGGTCTGTGTTTATCAACATTCGTTGTAGTACTTGTTATCTATGTTTGTTGGTACTATTTTAATATTAAATAACATACATAAGTACGTAACTTACGTCTGTTTGGGGGGTATCTACTGCGTTGCATTTATTACGCAATTATGTTTGCGATTCTACATACATTGGCTTGACATAAAAATAAAAAATAAATATCAAAAACATGCGTCAGTAGAAAATAACAAAAAAATGTAATACGTATTTGTAGTAGAACACAAATCTTGGTTTTATTACCAAGTATTAAAAAGAATAGAAATTGAGTTCACATACATTTTTAGTTAAAATTATTGATATTTATTAGTATTCACGTAAAAATATATCTGCGAGCGTGTTTCACGATGTGTCAAAGACGTCAAATCCTATGGAAGGTCAGCCGTAATTTTGTTAACCTTTTTTTTTTATTCTGCTGACCAAAGGTATACGTTCATCGGACCATCAAGGAGGGTGCACAAAAATGTGCGAACCCTAGCTTTGGAACCAATAAAATTTAATTTTATATTGTATGTTACTTCCGCTGTCCTAGGCTGTAGGCACATTTTTAATTGCCTGATAGGTTTGGCAGAGCGCGCCCTTTCTATGACCTTTCCGTAATGTTTTCGGAGGGAGTCGCCGATATAAATAGGTAATATAGGTAGGTAAATGAGTATAATTATATGAGAGGCATCTAATTACTAGTTAGGGCTTGTCCATTAATCAATTCATACGATTTTGGCCTGTTTTAGACCCCCCATCCCCCATGGTTATATTGGATTATATTTTCTACGCCCCCCCCCCTAGCCAAAATGACGTGTAGTTTTTTGCCAACTTAAGTAGTCCTTTTAATAACACTACTATAGTCAGCCTCTGTAGCCTAGTTGGTAGTGACCCTGCCTACGAAGCTGGAGGTTCCGGGTTCGAATCCCGGCGAGGGCATTATTTGTGTATTTATTTATCACAAATATTTGTTCCTTGGTCATGGTTGTCTATGTATTTAAGTATCTATATGTATATATCTATTATATATATCGTCGCCTAGTAACCCCACATCACAAGCCTTAATTGAGCTTACCGTGGGACTAGGTTGATTTGTGTAAGATGTCCCAAGATATTTATTTATTATTATTTATTATTATTATTATTTATTACTTACTGTTCAGCAGATTTGACTGTAACAAAAAATTACACGTGGTTTGTCCGTTGACCCCCCTCCCCTATAGTGATAATTGGTGATTTTCCTTGACTCCCTCCCCTTCCCCTATACGGTATAACGTGATTAATGGACAAGCCCTTAGTATAATACAAACATACAAAATTTCCTTCCAAAAACGGTCCCAAAATTACGTTGATGCAACTTCCTTTAATCTGTGCGTTTATAATTTTTTTATTTGTTTTTATCAAGGAAGTTGTGCGGTATAATTCAAAACGCGCTAAATCGCAGGAGCTTTCTAGGCATTTTTGAGCTCGATTTAGACGTCCACGTTTCGTACACGGAATATTCGCAGTCGCTGTTAATATACGTATTTATAAATTAATTATGTAAAGAAATTGCGGCAGTCTGCTAACCTTTATTATTGTTATAAGCTAAAAATACTTTGAACTGTGGAAATTAATCAGAATAACTATCTTAAATCATAAGTTTATAACATGACATTTCCTATCTGTCTCGCTCGCACCAGTAATCGAGCATGAGAGAGATAGACAGAGAGTAAATTACGCACTCGGTACACTTAAACCCACGCTGCCAGCTCGAGCTCATGGTAAGAACACTGAAGATAATAAAACACGTGATCAAAGCGCAAATGGGTTCTGCTTTCAAAACGGCCTATTTTTATTCTATTGTCTCTTCTGAAACAGACGTTACATTGTTACTTGTAAGATCTATTTTTGAACAATGAAAATTGAATAAAGCCCTTCTGAAAACTATGTAATTAAATACGACATTGAACTGGGCGTCTTGTAAACATAGGTACACGAGGCGTAACGTAACGACTATCTTGGTTTCATTACGATACGAACTCAAAACCTTAAAGCTGTAATATGTGAACTCAATATTTTCAGTTAAAATGATTGGATTTTAAACGTAAAAAGATGCGAACCATGCGAACGTGTTTCACGTACACGATATGTGTCAAATACGTCAAATGCTATGTAAAGTCAACCATAGTTGTTTAATTTTTTTTAGATTCTGACGATTGGCATCCATTAATTACATTATTTGTCAGCCTCCGTAGCCTAGTTGGTAGTGACCCTGCCTACGAAGCTGGAGGTTCCGGGTTCGAATCCCAGCGAGATTTGTGTGTTTATTTTATTTATCACAAATATTTTGTTCCTTGGTCATGGCTGTCTATGTATTTAAGTATCTATTTGTATCTATCTATTATATATATCGTCACCTGGTACCCACATCACAAGCCTTAATTGAGCTTACCGTGGGACTAGGTCGATTTGTGTAAGATGTCCCAAGATATTTATTTATTACTAATTACGTTAATTGTCCACGTGTAAATCAGTGCCTCATAGCCTTTTCTACAATTATCTCCTTTTGTTCCAGGTTCGATGAGAAGGAGAGCATATCTGGCACTCAGCAGCTCAAGTCCTCAGTTCAGAAGGGCATCAGAGCTCGCCTGCTGGAGCTGTATCCCCATCTGGAGCACTACATCGACCAGGTGCTGCCCAAGAAAGACACCTTCAGGATCGTTAAATGGTAATTTCATCTGTTTTGGTGGTTGCAAGAAAATGGAGAGTCCATAAACTGTTCAAAAACTATGATTAGAATCGAAATAGTTTTCTTGTAATCTATAACCCTAATATTGATGAATTGTTCATATTTTTCGGACTCATGGGTGAAAAGTTAGAGGGGCACATTTTGTTTTTCTTCTGCAGTGTTATTCACTAAGGAAACCGCCTTGCTGTCAGCGCTGTGTCAGCGCTGCGGCAGCGGCGAGCCTAAAAATGGTATTCACTAATCTACTTTAAACGACACATAGCGCTCGGCGACGAATGCGGCGTGAGCTGGAACTACACTGCGTCGAGAGTTTGACGTTTAATGTACGAACTTCGTATTCTCTAACGAAAAAACAGCGGCGAACTCGCCCACAACCTCGCTCACAGCCTCGATTCCTAATGTCAAATCAAACAGCTAGGATTTTAGACAAGGATGTCTCGACGTCGAGCTCGTTGACGAACGCGGCGTCGAATGTGTGAATAAGAGAATAGCATAATAGCTGGAGCGTTTGTCACCGAAAATATTGACTTAAAAATATTTCATTGGGACCCTTATTCTTTTTAAAGGACCTATTTATTCAACGATACTCCACACTGGATGGATTTCAGCAAAATAATAAAAATCGGCCAATATCATGTCGGGCCGTCGGGCCATGCTCAGTGTAGGTTTCCGTAGTTATTCAAAAACGGCTGGGCCTATTATGTTCGAAATAGTTTATTTAAGTATTATGTAAAGTAATATTCATGATATTATCATTTTTTTAAACACACGGATCGAAAGGGAGGGTGCTCATTTTTATAAAAAAGCAGCGGGTTATATCCGAAACTATTGACCTCAAATATTAAATCTTTCTTCTGGACCTTTATTACTTTTATGCTCTTTCGTTCCAGCCACGACCACATTGAAATAATGGTGAACAGCGCTGGAGAGCTACTGTTCTTCAGACACCGGGAGGGACCATGGATGCCGACGTTGAGGCTGCTGCATAAATGTAAGATTGTAACAAACACACCTTTTACGAGTACCAATCAGTGACAGGCCAAGAATATCATACATGGACCAACTGAAAGAGAAAGTGGAAGTCGTGTCGTATCAGGATCTTAAAGATAAAACTTTAGACATGGACACATGGAAACTGCTCCACCGACAAGAGCGTAGCTTTTAAATTTATGATGATGACAAGTACATAGTTTAGGTATCATCAATCAGTTGAGTCAAAGTCAAACTATTCTTTATTCAAGTAATCTTATTAATAAGCATTTTCGAATCGTCTGACATTATCAAGAGAGAGAGAAAAAAAAATCTACTACTGGTTCAAACCCTACACCGTTCCTGAGAAGAACCTGTAAGAAACTCAGGTGGACCGATGTCATCAGATTAATGAGGGTTTTTGATACTTTATCTGCGAGATCCAAACGGCAATCAGATTCACAGGCACTGAACATAAAAAATCGTACTTCTATTGTATTTGGAAGTTTATTGATTTTGTAATGTAATGGATTATGCTTAGGAAACGGTCGCCGAACTAAAAATTGAGCTCTAAAACAGGGGCGCAAAGTCACTGGTACTAAAGAAAATTACTAGAACTTAGTTCATTTCATGGGACTTGACTTGAAACTCATATTTATAATTTATTTGAGAGAATAATATTCCTAACGTAATGATTTTAAGAATACATAAGTTAAAAAATATATAGAAAATTGAATTCGCGTACCATTTATTGTGACAGTTTGTTGTATCTTGCGCCACAGTGCTGCCATCTCTCCACCCAATAGAGGCGGATAAAGTATCAAAAACCCTCATTACAGTCAATTTTGCGTTCCTGACAGGTGTCAGTTTAATACATTATCTGGCAACAATGTCATTTTTGACACATAATATAATGAAATGGCAACTGTCAGGCCTGCTACGGCTGCTACCGCGAACATCGAAGTTCGCAAATATCGGGGTTTTTTCTCTGTCACTTCAACGAAGGCGTCATTGAGTGATAGAGAAAATTCCCTGAAATTTGCGAACTTTGGCGCTCGTGGTAGCAGGCCTTAAGTCTTTGTTTTTTTTTATTCCAGACCCGTTTTTCCTGCCCATGCAGCAAGTTGACAAAGGCGCGATCCGTTTCGTCCTCAGCGGCGCGAACATCATGTGTCCCGGCCTTACTTCGCCCGGCGCGCGCATGTCTCCAGTTGATAAAGGCCAAGTCGTCGCCGTGATGGCAGAAGGAAAGCAGCATGCGTTGGCTATTGGGATGACGTCTCTGTCTACTGATGATATGTAAGAAAGACAGTTTGGCAAATCATCTTGTTAGTAGAAAAGGCGGCAAATTAAAAAATATATGCGTGAAATCATTGCCCATAAAGAATTTGAATTTGCCGCCTTTTTCTACTCACATACATATACAGGGTGTTTTTTTTTCGACCGTTCAAATTCTACGTAGTGAATGTGTAGGTCATACTCACCAACTTTTACTATGGGGACAAAGTCGAAATCGCGAAAAAAAAATCAGCTGTTTCATACAAATTGGCGGCATTACGCCGGCCGAAATGTATGAAACAGCTGATTTTTTTTTCGCGATTTCGACTTTGTCCCCATAGTAAAAGTTGGTCAGTATGACCTACACATTCACTACGTAGAATTTGAACGGTCGAAAAAAAAACACCCTGTATGTTATGTCGTCGGGGATAGTGCAATACCGCGTAACTAACAGATTCAATAGGCTACTTGACCCATTTTTAAAGTTTGTCTTATATTATTAATCAATATCTGATTAACGGAAAAAAAATATAAATATATTTTTTCACGACCTAGAAAACCGCTAAACCATAACTTAAAATTTAAACTTTCGTTACCGCGCGAAAACGATACTTACTAGCCATGTTAATGCTTAGATTATCTGTGGTGTGACGTCACTCAAACCGAAAACAAACATTTGACATGTCACTTATGTTATGTCAATGTCACAGCAAAGCTACATGCCTACATGTCCATGGCGAATTTCACTCGTATAAGATTCGACATGAAGTTAGTTTAATATCCTATGACGTCATATCATGGCCGACACCGTTTTCAGAGTACGAAATTAAAAAAAATTAAACATATTTTTCAATAAAAAATATGTACCCATCAAACACTTTTAATACACGTTAATCGAAAAATATTGATCTTTTCAATAAATAATACTACAGAAAATAATATTTTTTGCACTAAATTTGATATGAGTCAAGTAGCCTATTAGGGTAAATTTGAGTGTCAATTGTTTGATATTTGAACTCTATCTGCTTTGGTAGTTACGCGGTATTGCACTATCCGCGACGATATATGTATTGCTGTATAAGTCTGATATGTAAAGTGTACAATTATGTATATAAATCTAACCCCTTTATTCATAAACGTCTCCTAATTGAGCAAGCCTATAAGTTTATGAATAAGGGGGTTAGCACGGGCCAAGTCAAGGCCGAGGTGGCCGCGGGCAAGGTTACTATTTTTTTATGCTTCCGCAGCCTAAATGGTAAAAACGGAACCCTTATAGAATCGCCATGTCCGTCTGTCACAGCCTATTTATTCGAAATGAAAATTGATAAGGAATTGCCCATGTATAGTTTTCTGAAGGTATGAGTATTATATTTTTCCCTGATAGCCGTTGTCTTAAGGTTCAAGAAAATGCGTTTATTTTGTTTGTATGTCCTATAATTTGTTAGCAATATTTTTTCAAGTTAGTGAGTTGATATTTGTGCAGTTTTATGGATGAACAGAGCCTAAGGCTTTCGTCCGCGACAGGTACAATGAAATAGAAAAAAATAACTAATTAATGACAAGAGTGACATTGACGTTGACAGATTTTTTTTCTATTTCATGCATTTTCTTGAACTATAAGACACTGCTATCAGGAAAGAATATGATATTCATACCTTCAGAAAACTACATGGCCAATGAGGGTTTTCGATAATTTTTCTGCCACCAGGGCGGCGCTTCGTACGCACCTGGTCTCGACAGCTGTCAGGTTCATACTATTCATAGGCATCTGGGCCTAAAATATTGAAATTCTATTTTATTTGGAAGAGAATTGATTTTGTAATGGATTACGACTAATACATGGTCGTCGAACTGAAGAATGCACTCTAAAACAGGCGCTCAAAGTCACTGGTATTCAAAATAATTACTATAACTTTGTTAATTTCATGAGAATTGACTTGGAACTATTTTATTCATTTATTTTAGGTAACAATATGACTAAAGTAATGGTTTTCAGAATAAATAAACCTATAAATATGTTGAAAATTAAATGCGCGTATTTATTTTGACAGTTCGTTATATGGTCGCCTCAGTGCTGCCATCTCACCTCCCCATAGCGGCAGAAAAAGTATCAAAAACCCTCATTGATTGATGTCTTGTATAATCAACTTTTTTCTGTCTGTTATTGCCATGGTTAAATACGGTTGCGTGAGTCTAAATTATGTAAACATGCATGTAGTCCATGTTCGTAAAGGGCTTATTAACATCAGAAATTTTTGCATAGTTTAAGTAGCAGGAAAAAGTTGATTCACCCATGTGTCAAAAAGTGACATTGTTGACAGATAATGTATTGAACTGACAGCTGTCAAGATTGACTTCATAAGCGGTCGAGCATTAATCAAAACATCTAACCCGACGGTTCTTTTTCAGAGCTAAAGTGAACAAAGGCGTAGGCATCGAGAACTGCCACTATCTGAACGATGGTCTGTGGCAGATGAAACCCGTGAAGTAAATCCTGTATCTACACTAAATCATCCTGTACTAATTTTATGTTTTAAGTTCTTTTAATAAATACTTCTTAGCTTACATTTAGATGTTTGATTTAATCTCCATTATTTTTTGATCTTATGTAAATTTCCATGATCTACATAGAGAATCATTTAGACACATTTGTTACTTGTGTAAGGAAATATTATAATTAGGCAATACTTTATTACTTTACGATACTGGCAATCCAGCTGTTCCCGCCTTCACATAGGCTAAAGAGGCGGCCAGACGGTCACTGACAAGCCCCAGACCGCTCGACCTTGGTCAGTGGTGGCCGTCCGAGTTGTCTGGCTACACGGTCGGTGACCACGCTCCGACATCAGTGTGTTCAGAACTCACGGACCGACAGTACGTGCAATGGCTCCGTGTCTCTCAAAATTTCAGAGAGTTGGCGTAGCTTTATTACTTTTGAGCACTGCCAATAAAAAAGTTAAAAAAAGGAGGATATGGATGAAGCGATGGCTCAAGCAAAGACTGGTTTTAAGCCATTTAAATCTCGTCGATATGTTAGACCACGACGATTACTCTTAATTTCCTTAGAATGGAAGAAACCGTATTCGACGAATTATTGGAAATGGTGCGACCAATGATAACAAGAAAAGACGGTCAGAGTTCACAAACGTCACAGACGTGTGCGCGCGACGATGTCTCGAGCGCACTGGCTTAGCGCGGTCAGCGACAGGCGGCCACACGGTTCCGAACCGGCACTCCCGACATCGGTCAGGAGCGCGCGCTCGATGACCAAGGTCAAACGGAATTTTGTCGGAGACAACCGGCTACACGGTCAGTCCTGACCGAGGTTCGGGGCTTGTCAGTGACCGTCTGGCCGGGCTTTAAAGCACTGGCTGATTTATAATTTTAAAAAGTTAAGAAAAAACAATAGAAAAGCGGTGTGTGGTGCGCGCACGTATTGTAAAACGGGGAATATAAATTATAAATGCTTTTGTTTTGAGCATCCTGCATGCGTGTATCACAATCAGAGTTAGCCATGATCCTTAAAAATAGCACTTCCAGGGGCCTGTTTATCAAAGGCTTGTAACTTGTAATACAAGCACAAGTAATTATCTAATTAATGGCGATAAAAAGAGACTTCCACTTGTATTACAAGTTACAAGCTTTTGATAAACAGACCCCAGCTCAGAGGCCCGTAATAATTGTAATAGGTACATAGTTATACACGGTGCCCATGAGGAAGGGGAAAAAAATCAACAGCGGATTTCTGACTAAATTTGAAGTTAAAAATGTCATATGAAGTTTTCTGGATTGAGTCTATTTTAAGAGAAAATTTGTTTTTTTCCTAAAACCGTTTTAGCCCGTTACGCTATGATAAACGCATTTTTGGAAACGATTTTGTTACCACGTTGTTTTAGTCTTGTCACACTTAATTGACAGACATCAAATGATCAAAAAAAAACTTCAATTACCTAGCAAATTAAAAAAATATTTTATTAATAAAATCCTTTTTTTGTGTATTGAGGCATTCAAAACATCAAAAAAATACTAAAAAAAAAATTTTTTTTTTGTAGATTTGACCAAAACTTACTTAACATTTTTTGCTTCTTTTAGTCTCAGGAATATGCTGTTAAACATTTTCCCTTTCCTCACGGGCACCTTGTATTTAATGATACATCATACAAGCGTTGAATGTGGGTTTTTTCTGCACGAGTGTCAAGACACGAACAAAGTGAGTGTTTAAAACGCCGTGTGGCAAAGAAAAATCCCACATTTCAACACGAACATTATAAAAACATTACTATTACAATGCGAGGAAAAAAATAACTATTTTGGAGAAGTGCTATGAATGTTCATTCCCGTACCCATGCAGAAAAATATCACTTTCTGCGCATAAGTTTACATTTAATTAAAATTGCACTTTCTGAGCATGATGTGTTGTAAAAATAATTAAATTAAAATGTAACGATCGTGTGCTGAAACGGAACGTTTATGTCAGGAAAAATATCAACTCAATGCGAAACGTCACGTCGTTAGTTAGTGCAGTATCGGAACGAATGCTGTGAAAACATGGCGGCGGCAATTGTTAGTTCGGCTCGTCAGGGTAAATAAAAGCTTTTTTATAATAAATCGAACATATTATCTAACTAAAATCCGTGTCAAACTTATATTAAAAATGTATTTTAGATATTAAAAACATGACTGTTCATATAACATAAGTCCAAAAGTTATAACACAGTGACGTTGCCTATCAGCTGTTTATGAAGTTATCCTATTTTATGAATTATTTCAGTGTTTTTAGTTTATTTATGTTTTGACCTAGTTAAAAATTCACTTATCAATGATTTATCAAGTTGATTTTAAAGTTCTGTTACGCAATGTAGTGTCAGAAACAAAAGTTCAAAGTTCACTTTATTTGTTTTGATCGGTGTTCATTTGTTTTGGTAATTATTTTTCATAATTTTCAGTGGGGAGGCTAACAAATGCTGCCAGAAGGCTTTATTCAGACCAATTCCCGAAAATAACAACGCACTACACGATACATCCTAGAGATAAGGACCCAAGATGGAAAGGTAAATATTTTTTGATAATCTTAGGGTTATCCCTCTATAATATACAAATAATTCAAATTATATAAATCATAAAACCTTGAAATCCCTTCGAAATCGGTAAGAATGCTGCGAGGTTTAAATTCCGTCTATAGTTTTAAAATTGTTGACCAAGGTCAAGGGTGTAACCATGATATAAACTATACAGATACGCATGTGTTTCTATGTGGCATATGTTACTGGCTGAGTGCCATCCAATTTCTTGAAATTTATTATTTTATCGGCAAATAAAAAAAAACCTATAACTACACCTCATTTACATTAAGCCGGAGCCCCACTGCTGCGCACGGTTGAGCTACACACGTGGGTACATAAACGCTTTGTATGAAAATGTAGCTAGATACTTCCACAGTAGTGCACGAGCTCGCTGCGCACGAAATGACGTCACTGAACACGCGTGGTCTGTTCCGAAGTGCCTGCCACGCACACGGATGCGCGCGTGGCAGGCAAAGCCCCACTGCGACCCACGCTGTACACGCTACGGACGAATGCCGTATCTACAGGGAGGAGGGGCGGGGGGATAGCGGGGAGCGGGGGAGACGAGAATCGTGCAGTTTCCAGTCAATGCACTTAATAGTAAATCATCACATTCACTCTCGTAGTCGTCTTCGGAAGAACTGTCTAGTAATGATAATGCTAATTCCATTTTAGCGCAGCGAAAATAGCAAGTGTTGCTTCTACAGAACGTTTCTGAATAGTGAGAGAGCGTGCCCGTGAGTTGCAGTGGAAAGGTGGCCTCGAGTACCCCGCGCGCGCTTGCATGTGCGTGGCCCGCAGTGGGGAATGTGGACACACGCAGCTGACCAATGTACCCACGTGGCCCACACGTTTTACGTGTGTGTGCACTGGTTGCTGTGAAAATGTTGACACACGCAGCCAGACCAATGATCCCACGTGGGCGACGTGTATAGCGTGTCCGTGCGTAGCGTGCGCAGCAGTGGGGCTCCGGCTTTAACCTCCTAATGACCATAATCTTAGCTAAATTACTAATTCACTAATGATGATGTTCATGACAAATAATGATTATCAGTTGCAACAGAATTGCATTTATTTTAAAAGAAACCAAACTGTCAAGTATTGAACTAATAAAATATACCTGTTGTACTATTTTTACTCGAGTTGTCAGCCCTAGTGATAATGGGTTGGTAACAATAACAATGTACTGTTATCAAAATTGCAAAATAAGCTATCAAACTATTTTGCATATCTATTATATATATTGTTTCTTGGTACCGACATCACCAGCCTTAATTGAGCTTATCATGGGACTAGGTTGATTTGTGTAAGATGTCCCAAGATATTTATTTATTTACACTTAGGCTTGGAGCTTGACATAGCCCATTATCGAGAAGAAGGGGTTAGAGAACTATGAACCACAGTGAATGTCTTAAGCTTTCGATTCATCTATACATATATGTATATAATAAAATATTCAGTATATTTTAATGAAAAGTTTTATATTGTAGACATAAGCATGGAGCGTTTAGCAGAGGAGACGGACATCCTGATTGTTGGTGGAGGACCAGCGGGCATGGCTGCGGCTATCAGGGCTCGGCAGATTGCAGAGGAGAAGGGGGCTGTAAGTTATAATTCATATTTTCTAATAAAGAATCTGTGCATTTTATCAGCTATCTATCAAACCCTACATTATCTGGAACAAGTGAACGAACAAAAAAGTACTTGCATGAATTGAGAAATAAAAAAATTCTATATTCTTTTATTGTGCCAAGGTGACACTGACCTTATTTCAGAGGCATAATAGTTCATGCATGATTTTCAGAAGTTAAACAATAAAAAAAAACCTCAACAAAGCATTATCTTTATTCACTCATTTAGAATTTCAAGAACCATGTAATAAGTTTTCCAAAACCTCTCAATTCTATTGTATGGGTTTCTCGAATTTTGATTTATACACTGATAATTTAGGATTTGGAAGATGCTTTCATAAATGAGACATGTTAGTTGAAATCGCTGTCACGTGACGTGAATTTGATGTAAATATCCTTATTTATTAAAAATATGGACCTATTCTTATAGTAGGTACTACTAAAGAACATATTGCGAAACTACAAATCAAATTATTTATTAACTAAATCCCCACCTCGGACATAGGTGATCTTGGTCGTTTTTCTTTGGTATATGACAATGACATCTAATATTTATAATTTATATAGTATTAAGTAGTGTGACTACTGGAGAAAAATTAAAAGTACAAATCAAAATATTTAGTTAATAAATAATTTGATTTGTAGTTTCGCAATATGTTCAATAGATGGCAGCACCAGTTCTCTCTAGCTATTCTAGAAAACTGTAAAGTATTCTAAATAGGAGGTGCAGGCATGTATTGCTGACCCTCAGAGAATGGTCAAAGGCGCCTGGCCTTGTAAGCGATTGCATATACCCGAGAAATTTGACCGGTGGTTGCTAAGACCGAGTGGCCGAGGGGTACAGGAATCAGCCGCGAAAGCTGAGTACGTGGGTTCGATCCCCACCTCGGACATAGGTGATCTTGGTCGTTTTTCTTTGGTATATGACATCTAATATTTATAATTTATATAGTATTAAGTAGTGTGACTACTGGGGAAAAATTAAAAGTACAAATCAAAATATTTAGTTAATAAATAATTTGATTTGTAGTTTCGCAATATGTTCAATAGATGGCAGCACCAGTTCTCTCTAGCTATTCTAGAAAACTGTAAAGTATTCTAAATAGGAGGTGCAGGCATGTATTGCTTACCCTCAGAGAATGGTCAAAGGCGCCTGGCCTTGTAAGCGATTGCATATACCCGAGAAATTTGACCGGTGGTTGCTAAGACCGAGTGGCCGAGGGGTACAGGCATCAGCCGCGAAAGCTGAGTACGTGGGTTCGCTCCCCACCTCGGACATAGGTGATCTTGGTCGTTTTTTTTTTGTATTTGACATCTAATATTTATAATTTATATAGTATTAAGTAGTGTGACTACTGGAGAAAAATTAAAAGTACAAATCAAAATATTTAGTTAATAAATAATTTGATTTGTAGTTTCGCAATATGTTCAATAGATGGCAGCACCAGTTCTCTAGCTATTCTAGAAAACTGTAAAGTTTTCTAAATAGGAGGTGCAGGCATGTATTGCTTACCCTCAGACAATGGTCAAAGGCGCCTGGCCTTGTAAGCGATTGCATATACCCGATAAATTTGACCGGTGGTTGCTAAGACCGAGTGGCCGAGGGGTACAGGCATCAGCCGCGAAAGCTGAGTACGTGGGTTCGATCCCCACCTCGGACATAGGTGATCTTGGTCGTTTTTCTTTGGTATATGACATCTAATATTTATAATTTATAGGTACTACTATTTGAAGTTACTTCCAGTACAGTTTAACTGATCTCTTGTCACAGCATTACAATGTTGCATTGCGCTTGTTGTTATAAAACACCTTTGTACTTAAATCATTAAGACGTTTTTCGCATGCTACTCTCTCTGATTTAGATTTAAGGAAATGATTGCTTTCTCAGTAAGTGATTAATGTAAAGAATAAATTTCTTTCAAGAAATAAATGTCTTAAACCATATTTTTACAGGAAGTACGAGTAACTCTGCTAGAGAAGGCAGCTGAAGCCGGAGGCCACATCCTCTCAGGGGCCTGCGTAGATCCCATCGCGTTAAATGAGCTCATACCAGACTGGAAAGAAAAAGGGGCCCCCATGGACACAGTAGTGAACGCTGACAAGTTCGGGTATCTCACTAAGAGTGGAAGGATCCCGATTCCTGTTTTACCAGGTCAGAATAAATGTCTATAACTACTTAAGTAGCTACACGATATAACAAAAAATCTAGAGGTCCATTCAGTATTCTGATAAGGAAAATGATAGAATAAAAAAATTACTAGATGGGCATTTCTCCGAGCGTTTCAACCGCTGTGACTTCGGTGGCAGCCTTATCACACGAGTCCCGTGAGAGATGCAAGAACTTTTGGATATATTGGTAGATGTTGTTGCCAACTAGTAAGATGTCCAATAAATGTGTCTCACCCACGAAAGTCGAGTAAAAATGTTGCCACCGAAATCACGACGGTTGAAACGCTCAGAGAAATGCCCAGATAATAAAATCAAGGAATGGTTGATCTATTTCGGCATCATGGCCGCACCAATATAGTGGTATCTGGTAGCGACTAAGTACATAAGAACTTTAAATTGTTACCCCCTTGTTCATAAACGCCTCTCAACTTAATAAGCCGCTAAGTATTGTTCATCCCTTTTACTCTTGGGGACATATTGATAAGACCGAAAGGGACAAACAATACTTAGCGGCTTTCTAAGTTAGCAGTCGTTTATGAATAAAGGGGTTAGTTCTGTAAACCTAACCTAAGTTCTGTAAGGGATAAAAATAAAACGCGATTCTCTCTAGATAATAACACAATGAACTGAATGCTATACGCATTAAAATAACCGTCATAATGAAGGTTTTCGATATTATTTCTGTCACCAGGCGGCGCTACGTAGGCGTTAGGTCCAAACAACTGTCTGATTCATAGGTACTGAACATAAAATATCAAAATGGTTTTGTATATGGAAGTTTATTGATTTTGTAATGGATTACGATTAATACACGATCGTCGAACTGAAGATTGAGTTCTAAAACAGGCCTGCGCGCAAAGTCACTGGTATGAAAAATAATTACTATAACTTTGTTCATTTTATGGGAATTGACTTTGAACAATTTTTTTTATTTATTTTAGAAAACAATATTCCTAAAGTAATGGTTTTTAGAATAAATAAACCTATATGTATATTGAAAATTAAATGCCCGTATTTATTTTCACAGTTCGCTAATCTTTCCGCTCAGTGCTGCCATCTCACCTTCCCATAGTGGCAGAAAAAGTATCGAAAACCCTCATTGGGTCGATTGTATTGCGTTATACGTTTACCAGCTGTATACTCATTTGCTTTATATAAAAATTTTCAGGGATGCCCATTTATAACCACGGCAACTATGTAGTGCGCTTGGGGCACCTCGTCAGGTGGATGTCGGAGCAAGCGGAGGCGGCCGGCGCAGAGGTAATTATTATATAAATAATACAAGATAAACATCACTTATGTGTGCACCTAACCCTCTTATTCATAAACGTCGCTTAACTTAGCAATACGCTAAGTTAGGAGGCGTTTATGAATAAGGCACTGGTCTCACCGCGAGCTACTAAGCTATGAACTATGGGCTATAAACATAAATAAATATCTTGGGACATCTTATACAAATCGACCTAGTCCCACGGTAAGCTCAATTAAGGCTTGTGATGTGGGTACCAGGCGACGATATATATAATAGATAGATACATATAGATACTTAAATACATAGACAGCCATGACCAAGGAACAAATATTTGTGATAGGTAAATACACAAATAATGCATTCGCCGGGATTCGAACCCGGAACCTCCAGCTTCGTAGGTAGAGTCACTACCAAGGCTACGGGGGCTGACAATAAACATGAACAAAAGATACGCACTCCCGTGTAATACAGAGTATTGCCGTGTCTCTTATTTACACGGGAGCTGCGACCATAAACAATTGTTCAATTGTGCTAAGATGGGCAGGACATAGCGCTTTTCTTAACACCGCGCATATTATGTCGACGCAACATCTTTGACAAATACTTATAGAATATAGCCAATCAAAACTTTGATGGACAAATCACAACTATTTTTAAATGGCGGTTTAAGTTTTTATAGGTTGACATTGAAATTCATTACCGTGACGCATTGAAGAGGGGGTGTTACTTGTCAACTAAAATTCAGGACCGTTTTTGAAAGGCAATTTAATATGGCGTGCGGCTTCCATGTTTTATTTGTTCGTAGCACGGGAGTGCGTTTGTTTATCGTATTTGATGTGCTCATTCACCCCATTTCCCGTTGCTGGAGCTGCGGGTAATGTCCCGGGTGCGTTCCCCCATAACTTCCTTCTAGCTTCCTTGTTTTCTTGCAGAACCGTAGGACATCCCTAAGGTCGACGTCTCTGAGTTCTTTTCCTCCAACCCATCTCTGTCAAATAGATTTTTCTCAAACATGCAATGAAATATTGTCTTTACGTTACTTAAAATAGACTCGGAAGTATCGCTTTTAGGGCGCAGTAACTCACTGGGCTGGAAATGGAATTTCATAACACTTTTCAGGCCTAGGCCTGCAAAGTAACTTTTTTAAATTTCGACAACATAAGTATAGTCTTTTTTTTTGTATTTCTTTGTATGTTTGAGAAAAGCACTATACATGCCTCGGCGTGAAAAAGGATTCCCGGCCTCGTTACCTATCTATATACCAACTTGACCGGAAATCCTCATTTTCCCGGCCTCTGATGTAATGTACTAATATCTTGCCGCTTACGGTAATTTGGTTTATAATTCTAGTTTTGGTATACTTCAGGTATGGCCAGGTTGTGCAGGAGCAGAGCTCTTGTACCGCGATGACGGATCTCTGAAGGGTGTCGCCACGGGAGACGTCGGCATCGCCAAAGATGGCAGCCCTAAGGACATGTTCGAGCGAGGAATGGAGTTCCACTCCAAAATCACCATCTTTGCTGAAGGTAAGTTTTATACCCTGTTTTGGTATACTTCAGGTATGGTCAGGTTGTGCAGGAGCAGAGCTCTTATACCGCGACGACGGGTCTCTGAAGGGCGTCGCCACGGGAGACGTCGGCATCGCCAAAGATGGCAGCCCTAAGGACATGTTCGAGCGAGGAATGGAGTTCCACTCCAAAATCACCATCTTTGCTGAAGGTATGTACCCTTTTTTGGTATACTTCAGATATGGTCAGGTTGTGCAGGAGCAGAGCTCTTGTACCGCGACGACGGGTCTCTGAAGGGCGTCGCCACGGGAGACGTCGGCATCGCCAAAGATGGCAGCCCTAAGGACATGTTCGAGCGAGGAATGGAGTTCCACTCTAAAATTACTATCTTCGCTGAAGGTAAGTTTTATACCCTGTTTTGGTATACTTCAGGTATGGCCAGGTTGTGCAGGAGCAGAGCTCTTGTACCGCGACGACGGATCTCTGAAGGGCGTCGCCACGGGAGACGTCGGCATCGCCAAAGATGGCAGCCCCAAGGACATGTTCGAACGAGGAATGGAGTTCCACTCTAAAATTACTATCTTCGCTGAAGGTAAGTTTTATACCCTGTTTTGGTATACTTCAGGTATGGTCAGGTTGTGCAGGAGCAGAGCTCTTGTACCGCGACGACGGTTCTCTGAAGGGCGTCGCCACGGGAGACGTCGGCATCGCCAAAGATGGCAGCCCTAAGGACATGTTCGAGCGAGGAATGGAGTTCCACTCCAAAATCACCATTTTCGCTGAAGGTATATATGTTTTATACCCTATATACTGAGCGGGTGCCATGTAACTGGAATGATTTAGAAAAAGTTGAAATACATTTTGAGATTGACCGAAATAGATATCAATGGCAGTTTGGCAGTCATAAATAAATAAAAAATAGGCGGCAAAAATGTCTTTAGTTCTGACGAAACTATTATGTGTTTCGTTCGACTTCGGAGATCTTCAGGATGTGAGAGCGTAGCGTCTTCCAATGACCGATAGATGCCGCCAGCGTCTATGAAGCCGCTCCACAGCCCGTAGCGCGCCGCTGTGACGTAGTTTCCGCTCAAACAGCTTCCTGTAACCAACCAGCTCGCACCCGGCGACTCGCCGCCATTACATTGTTTCGTCGACCGTCTTGGCCGAAGGTCCGCATATTTTTATTTAAATTCGACACGTGGTCTTTAACTTTTCGATCGACTTAATTCCCAGTAATTATATTTCGGAACTTCTGCTCGAACAGAAAAGTTATTTTAAGGAAGTCATTTGAAGTGTTTCGCTAATCGTCAAGAAAGTGGTCTATCGTTAAATATTTACGACGAAAATTTAAGATTCGAATTTTAAAATTTCATTTCGAATAATCGAGTTCCCGAAGTATTTTCGAACCGATAACGTCCGTGGCGCAATTTTCAAGAGTGACTTCGATCTACCCACTTTTTCTGGCGTAATACGTTCTCGACCACGATCGTGTTTTAAACGTTACCGTCGTTCAGTCGTAGGCGTTTCCGAGATTTTTAAAGTAGGAAATCGTCCGATTAACGCGTGTTTTTAATCGCGTTACTTCTCATACGGTAACGTAAGCCGCTCCGCACCCGACGAGAGGAAACGTGCATCGCGATCATCGTGTCGCCGCGGGCAGCACGGCGCCAGCCGGGGGCGGCCCGCGCGCCGCCACGTCGCCGCCGCGGCCGGGCGCGCCGGGGGCCACCCCGCGCTCCGCCGCCGCCGCCGGGAGCTGCAGCTGGACCTGGGTACTCTTTACGTTTTCCGCTCTCGGATCGATTGGTGAGTTAGCTTAATGATATTCTATTAACCCAAGGAGTCTAGTCTGCGGATGGCGACGAATGTTGTGATGAGACTGACGTGGCGCCATGTGGACGCCACCGGTCCTGACCTCACTAGCTGCCACGTGAGCGCTGGCCGCCACGTGGTCGCCACTGGCTGCCACGTGGGCACCACCGCGCCATGTGGGTGCCACCGATCCTGACCTCACTGGCTGCCACGTGGGCACCAACGGTCCCGACTTCATTGGCCGCCATATGGGTGCCACCGATCCTGACCTCACTGGCCGCCTCGTGGGCGCCACCGGTCCTGACCTCACTGGCCGCCACCTGGGCGCCACCGGTCCTGATCTCACTGGCCGCCTCGTGGGCGCCACCGGTCCTGACCTCACTGGCCGCCACCTGGGCGCCACCGGTCCTGATCTCACTGGCCGCCTCGTGGGCGCCACCGGTCCTGACCTCACTGGCCGCCACCTGGGCGCCACCGGTCCTGACCTCACTGGCCGCCACCTGGGCGCCACCGGTCCTGATCTCACTGGCCGCCTCGTGGGCGCCACCGGTCCTGACCTCACTGGCCGCCACCTGGGCGCCACCGATCCTGATCTCACTGGCCGCCACCTGGGCGCCACCGATCCTGACCTCACTGGCCGCCACGGGGGCGCCTCCGATCCCGACCTCACTGGCCGCCACGACGGTGCCACCGGGGCGGGGATTCCACTGGCTGCCATGTTGGTGCCAACGGGCCTGACGTCGCTAGCTGTCACGGGGACGCCATCGGTCCCGACGCTGGCCGCCACCGGTCCCGACGCGACTGAACGCCACGTGAACACCACGGGCCCTGACCCCACTGACGCCATGTCGGTGCCGCCGGCCCCGACGTCACTAGCTGCCACGTGGGCACCACCCGTCCTGAACTCACTGCTCGCCACGTGGGTGCCACAGGTACTAACGTCATTGAGTGCCATGCCGGCACCACCGATCCCGTTTTTTGACGGGGTGCCACTACGATGCTACCGATCCCGACCTCACTGGGCGCTACAACGGTGCCACCGGTCCTCGTCTCATTGGCTGCCGCAACCACGACACCGGTCCCGACTTCACTAGTCGTCGCGACGGCACCATCGGTATTGACCTCACCGGGTGCCACGGGACACCGCTGGCCACGAAATTATAGTCACCATGATGACATTACAGGTAATAATACTGCCGTTCGATGCTGATGCTGTCCAGGCATGGCGGTATAACCCACCTCCATGTTGCTGCCGATCACGAAACCGCTACATTCACGCGACCACCGCAATGGCGCTACAAGTCAGAATACAATTGGTCCGATGAAGTTCATTGTGCAACTACAGTGGCCCGCCAAGCCGATACAATGACGCCACGATAACGCCTCGCTGCCGGCTGCCAACTGGCCGGATGACGCCACCGCCCGCGATATTCGCCATACGGCGGAAGCTCTGCCCAACGCGAAAGCGCCAACGACTCTTGTCAGTTTGGCCCCCCCATATCACGTAAGTAACCAAGCTGATGCCGGCAACCACCCTGGCGCCGCCTGCCGAGCGGAAGCATTGCAAACCACAGTCTGGTGCTCCTGCTTCGGGTGTTCCTGATAGACATACACGTGCCTACTGCAGCTGGGGGATTGCAAACCCCTCGTTCTCGATCGAGGATCCGTTGTAGTGGCTGACCGAGTCACAAGGAACTGCGTCCTATTGTTCTGTAGGAAATCTGTACGTTGTATCTATATTCAAAAACTATCTGCAGTCTCCCACGATCCAATACAGCAGAAGCAGGAACACTTAGTGCACACTGCACCAAACCGAAGACCTGTTCGACAATGAATGGAATCTGTAACGTAATATCTCAAATTATTCTACAAATGTTTGACCAGCCCCGGATTCCTCAGACACTCAAATCCGCGGGCCTGCTTTCTGAAAACTGGTGGTATTGACAAGGTTTGGAAACAGATCTCTTATAATCTCTCTACTCGCACTCGTTCTCCAACTATACGGGGTCCTCCTCATAAAACGAACCATTTCTCCGAGGGCAATAAACAAATTTGGGACAAAAACCCCCGGTCGTAAGCGAGCTCGAGATACAGCTGCACGAGGAAAGAGGCCATGGGGAGATAGCTCGAAACACCGGTATACTCGTCACAGAAAATAAATTCTTCGTTTTTATCTAAGCGTATTGCTATGCCCGGTGCTATTCCTACACAGATTATTCTTTCCCAGAGCCGATTAAAGGTCTCCCATATTAATAGCTGAACTTACTTACTCCTCTAGCGCTACGACCCAAAGAAAGTCCTGGTCCCCAACACGACTGTTCACCTCTGACTCCGGTCCTGGGCAGTTTTAGTATACTTAATATTATTTGTAAGTAAACAATTGGATGCGTCCGTGACTGCGTCCACATGATACATTTCTGACCAACGTTTGATCACCTATCAAGACTATTTCCTGATAGCAATCCAGTCGAAAAAGTAGTACAGATTACCAGATCGACCCCCATCAACCTAGGTTAGCAAATATACTACCTGAAATACGTTACAATCCTTACTCAAACCATAGCCACAACATTTGCGTCCTGCAGGGAAAATAAGGTAAATGATTGGTTGTGAGACAGCCTGTCTCGCGTCCAACGTCGTGCGCTCCTAGACGGACTCAACCTTACGAACTTGGGCGTCCATGGAGGCTGGTTGCACTATCGCAGGCCCTAACACTGCTTCGGGCGATTACAGAGTCCCATGCCAGCTCCCATCTCATCTGCCAACCGGACTCTTGAGGGAATCTCCCATGGTGAATTAAGAACGTAATAAAATACGTTCATATCGAGGTAAGAAGGAAACACTATACTGAGTATATTGATCAACGCACCGCATTCTCAGTCGGTCCTCAACAGGAAGCCGGTGCATGGTCTCCAACAGGAAACTTGCACTGCGACTCCAAAAAAAAAAAAAAAAAAACTACACTTTAAAACTTAAGGAGAACCTGAGGAGATCGATAGTTAGTATGATTATTAGTTACAACGACCAACGCAGAAAGTATTGGCATCAGGGAATTGCCTACGCAGGTCTAGAACTTACGGAACCAGTTCGGTTCATATACCTACAGGTCGGTACTTTCAGGAAGTCGACGGACGAGCTAGGGGACTCTGCGCCCCCGAGCGGCACCAGCGCCCGGAGGCCACTGAGCAGATCTTCACCCGCTAGGGTACCCCGTCCATCGACCTGTTCGCTCACCTCAAACGTTCACGTGCCACAGTATGTCTCAGTCTACTGGCCCTAACTGAACGCACGATGCGTTGAGGTAAGCGGAACGCTGCTACACCGACGCTGACTGACCAGATCAAAAGAAAAGTCTGCTGGTGTTCCGTTGGCGTTTCTCCAAAGTAAAAACAGGTACGCCCATATGGAAAATAGTCATCGTGGTACCCTAAAAATAACATCGTCTGCCAGTTGTCTCATCAAATCAAGTAACGAAAATATCCTCTCATATTTTATCGCATTTAGCGTAGCGAACGATAATCTCTGATTAATATTATTTGTAAAGTATTTATTTGGCGAAACCTTCGCCTTCAAGGTGCCTGTTTGATTAAACGCTTAAAGAATACTAGTTTTAATCTGAACAGCTGTACGACATATCAGAGAGAAACCCACATATGGAATGTTAATACCGAGTTTAGAGTCCATGACCTTACACTGTACTGTATTATACGTAGACAATTATTCTAATAATTCTCACTTAATTATTTCCTTTCTGAAATTCCGTTCTAAATTAGATAACATCAAAATATGAACCCGGTATTCTGGACGTGTCAATTCGTATAAATTACCGAAAATGTAATGTGAAACTTATGTGTAAAAACTGCGGATGAGTAAGTCCTATATATAATCTGCGGATATCTACTCTGTAGATGTATGCAAATAGCATGTCAACCCAACCGAAAAGCCTCGTTTGAGCCTATTCTTAACCTCTGAATGCAAAGCGATGCATCATGTATTCTTAATTTTATTGACTACACGTCAAAATTCATTGGTTGGTTTAGGGCAGTAGAGCCCTAACATTTCTGCACCCGCTGACTCGCCACCAGGAGATAATAGACAGGTCTCACATCCTGAAGATCTCCGAAGTCGAACGAAACACATAATATGAAATTTTACCTTCCAATAAAATTAATATTATGTTTTCTGAGACTTCGGAGATCTGGATAATGCCTTCCTGGTGGCAATATTTTATCAACCTTTACATTCTCCTCAACAATGAAATGGCGGCGAGTCGCCGGGTGCGAGCTGGTTGGTTACAGGAAGCTGTTTGAGCGGAAACTACGTCACAGCGGCGCGCTACGGGCTGTGGAGCGGCTTCATAGACGCTGGCGGCATCTATCGGTCATTGGGAGACGCTACGCTCTCACATCCTGAAGATCTCCGAAGTCTCAGAAAACATAATATTAATTTTATTGGAAGGTAAAATTTCATATTTTGAATGCCATACAATTACATTATTAGAATCTCCTAGGTGGGGTGGTATACTCCATTTCAAATACCATGGCCCGATGGTACTTAAAACTTAACAATAGGGCTCATAATGTTTGTCTTTTGTTATCTAATTGGACCACTTCAAATCAGCACGTGCCGGTGCAATCTGCATGCATCTAAAGCGAAATTGAGACATTTAGGTACTTGAAAATAAAAATACAAGCACACTTTAGTTATTAACGATGTTTTTTAAATAATATTTATATGCAAAATGTATATTACCAACTACCAACATGTAATCATAAAGGAAGACAGATAACAACTAACATGACATATTAATTGCATTAACAAAGATTATTAATCTACCCGCGAATTTACGATTAAGATTATATTAAAGCGTGATCAGGTTTCTTTTATTAGCACTAATCTTATTGTTTACGTTTTATGACCGTTTTAATTGGAATCGGGCCATGGTATTTGAAATGAAGTATATCTAAGGCAAGTGTAAGATTCTAGAAAATCCAAAAAAAAAATTGAGTTATTCTACCTCGTCAGCCTCCGTAGGTAGTGAACCTGCCTACGAAGCTGGAGGATCCGAGTTCGAATCCCGGCGAGGGCATTACTTGTGTATTTATTTATCACATTTATTTATTCATCGATTTGTGTAAGATGTCCCAAGATATTTATTTACCCTTCAACGCTCATATATTGCGTATATATATTATTTTAGCCATCAATGCACATCTGCGGTTGGGTGACCTTTTCCTAATTATTCTGGTTTCAGTTTCTGTTTGATTATTCTATTATTTCTTATATTTCAGGCTGCCACGGACATTTAACCAAGATGGTGGCGAATAAGTACAATTTAAGAGAAAAGAGTGAACCACAATCATATGGCATCGGCTTGAAAGAGCTGTGGGAGGTCAAGCCAGAGGTATGAACTTGTATACCTATTTGAATTCCCATGCTTAGCACATGTTTGGTATGTCAGTATGTCGCCTCGAGATAGATTTTCCATCTTTTACTAACTATATGAATAAAAGAGGGATGGATAGTTTATCTCGCGGCGACATATTGTCGCACTAATTCTGCGCTAAGCCTTCTGGTTTTGTTTATCAATTTTCGAAGCGGGGTGTAATGTATAATTTATATAAAGTTTACATCGATATTCAAATTCGTAAAGTTAAATGGCATTTATCGTTAGTATAAACATGTTATTACTACATTATAATATTAGATATCATATACTAGAGAAAAGGTGTGAGAGTTTCAATAAAAACGTCCCACTTTGTCGCTTGATCATAAAGACGGAATTGTACTGTACCTTTATAGGAATTAAATGTCTAAGCTCCCTTATGGCAAGCGACGAAATGTCTTTACTAAACGCTCACATATACAGATTTCAGAAAAACAGAACACAAATTCCACTATTCAAAGTTGGGCAAAAAGTAAACTGATTACTTCTGTAATTACATTTGTAATTACGACGTACCTACTTTATATTTGGACGTATTTATGCAAAAGGGAACCAACCCACAATAATTTTTCATTCTATTAACACCATATTAAAATAAACAAGTCAATCTTTGAAATGACAAATTCATGTGGGTTGGTTCCTTTTTGCATAAATACGTCCAATTTTTTTGTTTTATTTGTTTAACAAAAACGATATTACTACGCCGACAACCTTTATTTACATTTTTCATCTTAGACACAATGCATTATTTCATTTTTTTTCTATCCCCAGAATCACAAGCCAGGCCTAGTTGAGCACACAATCGGCTGGCCATTAGACAAGAACACATACGGCGGTTCCTTCATCTACCACCTTCAAGTGCCAGAGGGCGAAGCACCCCTCGTGGCGGCAGGCTTCGTCATAGGCCTGGACTATGCTAACCCGTATCTCAGTCCGTTTAAGGAGTTCCAGAGATTTAAACTGCACCCTTATGTGAAGCCACTGTTTGAAGGTATTAAATATATGTGTAATTCTACTGGTTGATTCATAAGTCCTAAACTTATTGTTGTGTTGGTGAGATAAACGTTCATTTTGTACGGTCGACCACAAATAATCAATTTTTTCACCTTGCTGCATCGTAATTAGATAAAAAAGTAGATACGTTACTTTCTGAAGTGATTAAATTTTGAACATATTGCGAAAGTACAAATTAAATTATTATGATATTTATAATGATTAAATTTTATTATTAGATTTCTTAGACTAGTTTTCCACTCTAATTTAAAAACTGTCAAACATATAAACAAAAAATCCCGATCACGCTACACTAACACGCGCGAAGTTAGTTACAAAATTCGCCGCTAGATGGCGCTTAGCACTTCCAGTAGTAATCGTACATCGCGGTGTTAAGATTTTTCTCGCAATAAGGACGTTCTCGCTCCAATGAAAAGAAATCATACTTACCTGGCGTAGGGGACACCGTGATCAAGAAGGCGGTTCCCCCAGGGCGAGATCCTCCCATTGCACTGCGGTTGGGTTGACCCTTGCGATTATCCCTAATGTGGATAACTCGGACGCGTAATTTTTGGTAGTGGGGACTGCGTACGCGCTGTCCCCCCCTTAAACTAATTAAATTGACTAATAAGAGATTATTAGTCCTACTGATAATCTCTATTACTGCATAGTTTCCTTTGTTCATTCATTTCTTAATTTTTCGGGTACCCTGTATCTATTTGTGGTTTTTTTCACTTTATATCCTTATAAGGTCTGATTTTTCGATCCCCAAATAAACCTATCCGTTAGTTAAAATTATCACCATCCTTTTCTAAAATCATCAGTCAAAAAAGGACAGGGCTAACATTTATTTGACAGGTACTGTTAAATGGAGATTGAAAAATCAGTCCTAAGTCGTAATAATGATTTGTTAAAAAACGTCGACAAGGTATAGTCCACACAAGTCAGTAAATATTTTATTGTGCTCGCCATTGTAATTTAACCCTTTCATTTTTTAAGCTAACATGGTCATTTACATTATTAGTATGATTTAAAACGGGACATTTACTCCGTGAAGCATATGCAACAGTGCCGAAATGTCGGCTCAATAGTCACAATTTACATGGTAAATATCCCCCAAATATCCCGTCTTAAGTCATACTAATTGTAACCTTGTTGTTTTCAGGCGGTTCCCGTATAGCGTACGGCGCTCGAGCCCTAGTGGAAGGAGGCTGGCAATGCATGCCCATCCCGGTGTTCCCTGGGGGCTGTCTTGTAGGAGACACGGCCGGGTACCTCAATATGCCGCGCATTAAGGGCACGCACAACGCCATGAAGAGCGGTCAGTATACTGCTATGCTATTCAATTCAATTCAATTCAAATTCTTTAATGTTAATAATAACACATGTCAAATATACTTACAACTACATTAAATAATATCAGTCTAACACAATCAACAATCTAATACAAAAAAAAAAATAATAATAATAATAACAATAATTACCATAATTAGAAAAAAACAACAATTAAATTAGATTATAAAATTCGTCAATACTATAAAATGCATTTTTGATTAAAAAGTCCTTTAGTTTTTTTACAAACACCTCATAAGAAGGAGCCTCTTTGATCTCCGGGCTTAAGCAATTATATATTTTAATGCCAACTACTATACCCTACTACTATACTATACTACTATACCCTCAGTGAGTGTGACGATTTCACTAGTCGGACTAAGACTGGATTTAGATCGCGGCCCTTTTTTCTCTGATCCGGTCGACGCGTTTTATACTCACTTAAGTGCTACATATCGACGGCCCCTACGTAAGTTGTCGTAACTTGAAATTTGGGTTTTTCTTTTTATTTCATAAAACATAATATCTTTTAGCAATGTTCCCGTTCCACGAAGAAAAAATTAAAAAAACCTATTACAAATAGGTTTTTGACACCCGAAAACTATCGTAACTTAAAAAAGCACCGTCGTATACTGTAGTAAGTGTACTTAAGATAGTTAATACGGGACGGCCACCCGCGCTCGCGCAGCGTAAGTGCCAGTTACGATCTTATACGCGGTGGGGCAGAGGTTTTTCAAGAGCGATATTTTTTTACCAAAAACTAACAACTAGATGAAACAAAAATGGTTAAACGATACATTTTATTCGATAAAGTAAGACACTACATCGGAAACAAACTCAAAGTAACTGTGAGACCAAAATTAATTTTCGAAACGGCCGTTGTAGTTAAACAAAATGTAGTCTGAGATGAAATAAAAGACGGATCAGAAATAAAAATGATTTAAAATCACTAAGCAAAGTTAGCAATCTGTTCGAGTTCAATCAGAAATCCATTGTGAATTTATTAGTATGGATGCTGACAATTTTTTAATAATACCGGTGAATACTGTAGTATGTTATCACTTACCACAACTTACTTCGGAGTTGAAGACCGGTGTTTTGTCTTAAGTTTAACATACTACTATTTACGTTGGATTTTATTATTTTTTTTGTGTTGTGTGTGTACTTGAGACATTTTTCGTCGGAAATTGTTTTTAAATTTCTATTGTAAGTGATATTTAAGACAGTATGCGTCGGATCAAATACAGAGTTACTACAATTTACAATTATAATGTCGGCGTATTTCAATAATTTTTGCTCATTATACAGGTTCGCCGCTTCTTTTTGAACCAAACGATAAATAAATGCATAAGTCATTGTAATAAAACGGCATTTTTTCTGATAGTGACGACGACAAAACAATCATATCACTTACATTATTAAACACTGCAGCAGTTGGTGGGTTCATTTATGAGTATTTAGTCATCATTCATCAGTGAAATCATCGTCTGTAGTTCGAAGATTTGACTGCTGACTGAATGAAACCGCCAACAGCTGCAGTATCTAATCATGAAAGCGACACGACTGTTATTTAAGAATATAATTTATCCGAGTTTATCCGTTTTCATAGTTTTATTTCATGAGTAATCCTCGCGGTAACCGAAGGAAATATTAATATAATTACGTTGAAAAAAGCTTGATATCGATCTCATAATTATGATGTAGTTGAAGCTGAAGGCATTTTTGTTAACTGATTTTTTATTATGTCTTCGCACTGTGAGAGAAGTCATTAATCTGCCATGTCTATAATTATAATTTCAAAACTACGTTCCTAATGCTGAATGATAGACTGTTTTTGTGTACTAACTAAATGCACAACATTATAATAAAACTGCTAAACTCATGTATATTCGGTAAATATAAAAAGTGGATAATAAACAGATGAGCACCAAGCAGCTCGCTGAGCTCGTTGAGATAAACGGGTTGAGGGTGGTCTTGCGCCGGCACTGATGCCATGTCCGACTGCGGGCTTATGTCACCGAACACTACGCAACAGATGATAAGCACACGAAGTCACTGTGTGTACAAAACCATCATTCTTAGCTCGGATATTACCGGCTTCTATGCCGTTGGCTCAGTCCAGCCCCCATTCCGATTAAAATTACTCTTAATCGCTCTGTATATCTTCCGTGGCAGGTAGCATCTTTACCGTACCAGGAAATGCAATGTGCTTGTATCGTTTGCGTCCACCACAGCCGAGCTATATCTATCTCCCTGTCCTTGACACTCCGAATGTGCTCCGAGTCTTGTAGACCCATTACGACGTTCCTTACCGAAGTCGTACGGTATCTCATAAACACCCGAACTGCCAAGTGAATTTCCGTCCTTTGGAGATCGTAAGAAGTACTCATATTGGTATGAGGACGCAAAATGGTCTTAATGCTACACCTTCGGCGTAATAGGCGTCCAATTCCGTTTGTCACTCCTGTAATATGAGGCAATAATAATGGTGCCCTCTCTACTGTGTGGTGATGTCGAAACGTCCCTGAGCTCCTTGTACTTGACTTTATCTCCAACCATATCTGTTCCTCTCCAAGCTTTTCCGAACGTCTCGTCTCGTCTGACATGTTGCAACATTACTAATAGTTTAGATAACAGGAGGTAATAAATAGGAGATGCCTGTGTCCAGCAGTGGACCGAAATAGGTGAATGATGTGATGTGAATAAAAGATATAAACTCATTTCGCATGTATTGTGAATCACAGAACCGCGAGGACAGGTTTGCGAGATAATGGTATAAGCCACGGCAGGTAACTAGCAGGTAGCTTTTCTTTTTGTGACAGACGATCATTCAGACCTAGTATTAATAACCCATCAAGAAAACGAAGTGTCCCATCCACCTCTCTCTTAAATGTGAACATCATTCTGGGATGCATCCCATTAAGATCGGTTAGTAACACATCAACAACTCTATCAGGAATTACAGCAAAAACGTCATCCACATTTTGTAACCAGCATCTCGGCCTTTTCGGACAACTCTTGAATGCCCTCTGCTTAAATTTATCCATGAAAATGTTGACCAGTACCAGAACTGCATTATAAGAGAACTCTTTGCTTCAATCTTCAAATAATAATCCCCTTGCCAAACAGAATAGCAACTTTTCAGGAAATGTTCGATGAATTTCATGTGCACAGTCGTTACGAGCTACAACATCTTTAATTACAAGCTAAGCTACATCAAACTCAACTACATAGTCTCGTCTTCATTCAACACGACATTTTCCAAAAACTGTACAAAAACACTTTACCTGATCTATTTTTCATAATAAAACATACAAAAAAACTATTCATCTGCTTATTTTTCTCAAAATATTCCATCAGGGTTCCATAAAAATACTATTAAATTGTTTGTT